>JAJEKB010020682.1:660137-677246 GCA_022393335.1 Macrotrachela quadricornifera
TTGCTTGAGCCGTTGAAAACTTAAAATATCCGACATTAGTCAATGTTTTTATCAGTTTAAGATTAATAAATATATATGTCAATAACAAAACATTTGTAATTTATTTTGAAAAAACTATAAGCAATGAGTTTATATTATCGATAGATTCAATATTATTCAAAAATCTGTTCGAACCACCGATGATACACATGTATTTCAAATGAAGAAAAAAATATAGGAAAGACGATGAAAAATATAACTGACAATAAAATATTTAGATTTTTTTTACAGCAAAATAAAAATGAATAATATGAGTTTTACGCACATAGTCTGAGATTGTGTTTGATAAAAATGCTTGAGACTTAAGAAAGTAAATTTTCATTTTACTTATCTACGATAATAATTCGAACAAATCTTGAATATCCATAGTGATATATTTGAAATAGCATGAACAACTATTCGATTAAAATCATGAAAATGAAATCAAAAGAGAACTCAAATCTATATCTTCCGATATCCAATTCGTTGTTTTATCAATTCAAATATTCGATTTTCTGCTTCGTCTTCAATAAATATTATTTTCTTTTTCTATTACTGCACGAGAACTCATACTTTGTAAATGATGTCCCTATAATCTTTCGAAAATAGTAAAAGAGAACTATTATTCACAAGATAGAATATATATATTAGGATAATAGAGTTATTATTTCATCCAGTTATCTGGCATCATACAAAGCCCATCCTCACCCTCAGTTTTTATTTTGTATAAAATTGATTATCGGTCTTGTTCGGAATTATAGCATTATCTTCCTTGAAATAATATTTTTTTCCCACTCTATATTTCAACTTATTGAATAATAATAAAAAAAGAAGATAAAATCTATTTTATTCTTATGTGTTACCATTATATAAGGATCATTTTTAAAAAAAGATCAGATGAGTATTTTTCGAATAAGTTTTGTTAGAAACAAGATAGATAATTGTGGTTTTCATTGTTAAAAATAGAAGATGAAGATGCATTGAATCGTCTATTACAATATTTCATGATGGCTTGTATTTAATTGCTCATTAATTCGTTTAAAAAGATTTTGTAATTGAAGAACATGGGTATGTGTGTTGTCCCCCCTGTACAGTATAACAGTCGCAAAAATTATTTGGAATCATATTTCCAGCTTCAAATTTGGTTACTAAAAATAAGAAAAAACCGGTTCTGGCGTAATTTCCAGAAAATTATGCAAAACTAAAACTGTTAATCATCAGATCGATATGACATACTAAAATGTATTTGGGGAAATTTTCATTATCGAATTGTTGATATTGAAGCCGTTACATATTTCAGTATTCAACAAAACAATATTTCACAGCCATACCAACATCTTTATTCTCAAGAATGAAAAAAATATAAATTTTTTGCTTTAGATTTAAGAATTCTTGTCTAGATCCGAGGATTTAAATCGTTCAAGTTTTTTTAACACTTCGTAACCAGTTTTTCATGGCTTCTGTTTTCATTTGTTTCTCGGTTTCCCCCTTTTTTTTTTGAACACCGAACTATACCCTCCTACCAGTAGCATTCACACTCTGCAGTGAAGCGCCCACAGCTACAGTCAAACACTATACTTTACCTTCTACTCCGCACCCGTAAAGTACTAATTTACTAAGCAGATAATAGTTATCGAGCACTCATGATTTAATTTCTTTATAAGGTTTTTAAATGATCTTTTTGAAAGCATAACTATCTAAAAATTTGTTACTCTGAATTTTCAATTAATCACTAATCAAATATCTACAAACCTCGTAAATCTTAGATCAATAACATTTGTTTTAGTGAAGCTTTTAATATTTTTTTTCTATCAATTTCTTAGAAAAAAACCTCACTTTTATTCCTCTTCTCTTTTTTGATAAAAGAAGCTTTTAGCGGATTCTCTCTGAGATTAGACATGATATACCTAATCTTCCTATTTTCCTAAAAATTTGTCTTTTTATACATACCTTCGGAAAGCAAAAGTTAGTCACTATATTTCACCTCTTTTGACATTCTAAAAGAACATTTAAAAAAAACTAATTATATCCTTTGATAGCATATGAAATTCTATACCAGCATCTGTATTTATATTGTAATTTATGGTAGAATAATATGAAAATAAAGTGAGTATATTTTTTTTTTAAATAATTATACAGTAAAACCTCTCTACATGGGTACCTCTATAAGAAGGGCACCTCGCTTGTGTGGACATTCCGCGGAACGACCGACAGATTTTTGCTGGAAGTGAGCCTCTCTAACAAGGGCACCTCGGACCTCTGAGAGTGGGCACTATTTTTTGGGCCATACTGTATTATTAAACCTCTCTTGCATGGGCACATATAGTGAATATTTTAATCAGTACACTGTTCTTTTTCTTCTCGTCGCTCTTTGTTGTTCTGAGAACAGGAGAGAGAAAAGTTAGTCTGCCATAACAAAGAAATAATTCATTTGTACATTTCTAAATTTATCATCAGTGATAGAAAGAGTATAAATAGTCGTGTTATTTAAAATTACTCTTTAAAATTAATGAGAGATGACACCGTGTCACTCACTACATTACGCTTGATGAGATAATCGAATTGATCAGCGACTATGTCAATGGAGTTGGACTATCATAGCGCAAACTATGTAAGAAGTGAAAGGTACTAAAGGATGTTGCGTACAATATTCTTCAACGAAAAGACGAATACAAACACGATTTCCAATCGAATGTAAAGAATGGTATCAAACGCAAACTGCAAGACGAGTTGGGCACAAGACCGACGAAACTTTTCCCGTGGTTTGTGGCGCAGAGAGCGAAAAATATTCCACTCTTAGGATACTTGATTCAGGAAAAAGCACTAGAAATTGCCAAAGAAATTGTACTTTCACGAGAATTTTTTCGAAAAGCTTGGTTGTAGATACGAAACTAGAACGTAAACTTAGACGAAGAGACGGCATCAGATGATTATAGTAAAATACTAGGCATAGTCGAAGGTCTAAAGATAGTTTAGTAACATATATGTATGGGTACTCTGCGACGCAGGTTGTGGAAAACAATTGTGATTGGTATCTGTAAATACCTCTATAACGCGGGCACCTCCGTAAGGTGGGCGGTTTGAAAAAGTCCCGTAGGTGCTCATCTAAGCGAGGTTTTACTGTATATTGATCTTCGATATCAACGATCAAGGATATCATTTATTGTATTATAAAATAATTACAAAAAGTAATATTATTTAAATATTCGTTAATAATCGATATCACTTTGTTGCCAGAATTAAAACACTTGTTATGAGGATATATTCAAATTTTTAAACAACTGGAAATCAATAGGTACAATATCTAAAGAAAACTCCGAGTAATTTAGTCTGAAGGTGAATGTATTACTGTCGAGATTCTTCAGATATTGTGTCTAGTGTCTCTGACTTGTTCGATAATCTGAATATATATTCAGGTGGAACGAGTTTTGATTTAGACAACGAAATGATATCGATTATTGAAGAATATTTAAATAATGTTGATCCACAGTTATTCTTTAATAAAACAAATGATCAGTGTGTCAACGTAGCTTATTTCGCCCAGTTTTTTTTCTACGTTGAAATCATTAATATATTTTATAATCTTATTGTTTCATAGAAGATTGTTATATCGTTGCAATCTAGCAAACTTCTTTCAATCTGTATTGCAGTAAATATGTAAAAGTACAAGTCGAATGAATATTTATTCTTGCTGAAACGTTAATATATTTGTCATAATATTCAAAAATAAATTTTGTATTATTCTTTTGATGAGAAAAAAAATAATTTGTAAGATATAATACGAAAGATATTGTTGATTTCTTGAATATTAGTATTTATTTTATCATTTACACTAATTTCAGCGAAAAGTGTAACTTTAGAACGACATATATATGTTGATTTAATTGCAGTGGCGGAACCAACATTTGGGGCTAGATGGGGCTCAGCCCCTCAAGAATTTTCGATCTGTCTCTGATATATAGAATTTATTCATTAATACGGTAGACGTCAAAAGTATTTCCCATGTTTTGTTGAGTCACATCTTAAAAGTTTACAACATTAATTTAAGGGTACCCTCCCCCCTCTTTTTTCATGATTTCCAGATCTCAGAGATGGCACATCCGATTAAGCTGAAATTTTTTTTGGGAATACTGATGGAGGTATCTCAGAAATGTTTCTCGGCTTTTTTGAAAAGTTCATTCTTTCTCTTTTTTTTTAGAAAAAATTCGTAAAAGTTTTTTGCCATAGCCAGATTTCTGACCTTCAGAATCCTATAAGTTCGAATAAAAACATCAGAAATTAAAACGGCTGATTTTACCTCTGGAGAATACCTCAAAGTGTCTGCGATAAAAATTTCAGCCTGATCGGACAAAGTTAAAGGGTGATTATCGGTAGCACAATCGTGTAACATGGGTAGAAAATTAGTTTTTGAGAAAAATGGAAAATAAGTTCGGAAATAGTCTGATTTTTTTCAACATTTTTATGAACAACTTTTCATGTAGAATTCACTGAGCGCATAAAAAAAAGTTTTTGAAAAATTTTTTTTTGAGCGACAGCTTCTCATGGACTTCCAATAGTAGTGAAACGGAGGGACAGATTGAGATCATCTATACGGCGATTGAAATATCAACAGATGATCTATCTACAGCGCACATAAACAAAAAAAAATTTTTCACAAAGTTCGGCAAAAGAAAGAGGGGGGCACCCTCAATTCCATTATATATCTGTGAAACAGGCATCAAGTACTGAATATAGACACCTGTTTCACACGAAAAACTTTTAAATAGAAAATACAATAAAGGAAATCAAACTTCAATATTTAGAAAAAAAATAGCATAAAAATGGGCAAAATTATATTTTTATTGTAGGATACGTTCATGAGGATCAAGCGCAAAATCGCAAGATGTTCAGACAACTTTTCATTCTAACAGATTTTGTAGAGGTTTTTTCGCTGATCACTTTGGGTATAAAAACATTTGGAGTTTCATTAATAAGTGACGGTGTTATAGTCAAAATAGTAAATAGTCTAAAACTTCGAGTACTCTAAAATGTTGATAGCATAGTTTGATCTACAAATATCTCTGCACAGAGAAACGATAATTTCTTGTTTTTATTTTCAAAAGGGAAAACTGTCTTTTGATCACCAAAATGTGTTTGTTGCGAAATGATCACCAAAAAAAGATACATTTGATCACCAAATTAATTATTATTATCATAATCCAATGAATGATTCCATTAACTCAGAACATTAATAGGTGAGTCTTTCATAACGATACACAACATAAAAAAATGTCAACTAAAGAATGGACCTTAATACGTACAGTTCAATCATATGATGAAGCAAAAGATTTCGTAAAATCACGGTTTAATGTTTGTCAATATCGACGATCAGATTTAAAAAATCAAACAAAATATTCGTTTAAATGCAGTGAATATAGAAAATATCCATTATGTTTTTATGAAATTAAAATTGTTGTGCCTGATGACAATATGCATTGTGTAACAATTATGTCCAGAAATTTACACGAACATGAACAAAATGAACGTAAATCAACAACAAGGTTACCATTACCAATACGTAAAACCGTAGCTAATCATGTTAAATGCGGATTATCACAGTCTCAAATTAAAGCATCATTAATTACAAATTATCCACAGCATTCAATTAATCAAGATAAATTACACAATTTAATAGTGTATGAACGACGAAAAGATAGACCAGAAATATTTTCAATTTATGATTTCCAAAACTGGTGTAATGAACACAGAGAAGCTAAGGAACTCTATTCTACTTTCGTACCTTTTTATAATGCTGTTGATATAAATAATGTATTTATTTTTTTTACAACAAAACAACTGTTCGAACAAATTCAATTAACAACATATTTACAAGTTGATGCAACTTTTAAAGTCACCTGGAACAATTTACCTTTGCTTGTTTTTGGCTCAACCGATGCAAATAGTCATTTTAAGCCATTCGGTATGGTATTAATTTCGAAAGATGAAAATACCCAATGTTATGTTAAATTATTTAATTCAATAAAAACATTAGCTTTTCAACTTAATCTACAATGTTTAATAAATCAAGTAATGTTTGATGGTGCACCAGGTATGTTCTAATATTTAACTACATAGTATTTAAGAATGATCTCTATTATTTAGCTATTACAAGTGCACAAGAAATGATATTTCCAAATAGTCGTCGACTTATGTGTTGGAGTCATATGATTAGAAAATGTAGAAAATATCGTAATTTAGTCACAAAACATGATTGGCAAATTATCGATAAAGATATTCATACACTTCAACTTGCTTGCACTGATGATCTATATGGCCATGGTGTTACATTATTATTACAAAAATGGAGTCTTGTCCCAACAATGAAAAGATTCGTCGATTATTTTACTGAACAATGGGTCTCTAAAATACGTCACTGGTAAGAAAAGAACTTGTTATAAATATAAGAGAATTTTTTTTCTGTTGTTCAGGTACGAAGGTGCCGCATTTGCTAAACCATTCACAAATAATGGACTTGAATCACTTAATGGAATTACAAAAACAAAAATATACATTACGTAATAAACTTCAGTTATCTACTTTTCTACCTAAACTAGAAACTATGTTATTCGATTTGTCGGAAGCAATTGTTACATCGCCGTTTTCTACTTTAACTGATATAACTCCTGTTGTTGGATTAAGCACTTATAAATGATCATTAAATGTGAATCGATCTGAAATATTAAATTGGTTTAATAATTATTATATTGCTCCTTCTTCAACTGCTGTTATGACAACGTCGATGTGGTTAGATATTTATAAATCAAGTCAATAGGCTTCATTCAATGATTATGCAGCATGGAAATCATCATGCTGGTTAGTATCACCACTTACATCCTGTACATGTCCAGTTGGTCTTAATGAATATAGATGTAAACATTCTGTTGGTCTTGCAATTTTATTTAATATGTACCACGTTACGGATAAAACTCGTTATACACCATTAGGAAAACGAAAAACTGCAGGGCGTCCAAAAAAGGTTCGTACAGCATTATTACCATGATTGTTTGTTAAAATTGTCTGTTTCTACTATTTTTCTTTTGTGTGTAATTTTTTTTCTCATGCTATACTGTATATGTAGAGGTGTTATTTCTTATACTATCAGTCATTATATTAATAAATTTGGTGATCAAATCTTTTTTTTTGGTAATCATTTCACAAAAAACAATTTTGGTGATCAAATGTACCTTTTTTCGGTGATCATTTTGCAATAAAAAATTTTGGTGATCAAGTGCATCTTTTTTTGGTGATCATTTTGCAACAAACACATTTTAGTGATCAAATGTATCTTTTTTGGTGATCAAAAATATTCATGCTCCATATACATGACATATGAATGAAAATTAATGACGAGCATGACCGACAAAGTGAGCCGCTTTGTCAATAAATGATATCATATATAAGAGATTGAAATTTATCATTTATTTCAATAAACTAAGTAAGTCTCTTAATAATAAGTTAGTTAGGGATAGATAGGGTACTTTAAAAATATTTTTTTCGTTTTTCTGCACTTGAGTGATTTTCTTTCATATTCAATTTGTTATTGATTATTAATTAAATGACCTTTTCTGTTACAAATGTAACAGTTATTTAATTGATAATCAATAACAAATTGAATATGAAAGAAAATTACTTAATTGAATGAAAAATACCCAAAATTTTAGCATTTACATATCTTGTTTTCGGAAATAAACATACTACTGTTACATTGGAACAGAAAGAGTTGTATGTTTATTTCTACCCAAAATTTTCTCTCAAGAGTGTAAGGGTGAGTACTGTTCATTTCTTCTAACTACTTTTCTTTTAGCGTTGAATTAATGTATGTTTTCTACATTAATTCAACCCAGAGAGATATTGTTCTTGTTGAACAAAGACAACGGAAAGACCTTTTATGTCTGTACGTACATTGTCTCGCCGCTGTTGGTCTTTGTGCCTTCAACAACCAGGGTTTCTCTGGTCGCGTGTGCATTTAAGTATAAATATACATCAATTCATTTATTTTTTTTCAATTAAAATTACACAGCAATCAAAAAATAATAATCTATAGCTGAAAATAAATAAAAATTTATTAGTTCATCCCATTAATTTCATGGTGTTTCAATATTAAATCGTTGTATTCGATTGTTATTACAATCAGCAACAAAGAGATTACCTTGATGATCAAATGAGAATCCTGCAGGCCAATTGAGTTGATTTGCTTGTGCTCCTTTACCATTTCCACCAACAATAACATTTCCTTGTTGTGCTCCTTTAGGCCAACATACAATTCGATGATTAATAGTATCAACTACATAAACAGTACCCAATTGATCAACTAGAACTCCATTAGGAGAGTTCAATTGTGTCAAACTATCTCCTTGTCCTTGTCCACCAGCAACAACAATACCTTCTTTTGCACCTTCTATCCATTTCATCACACGGTGATTATAACAATCAGACACAAATACTGAATGTTCTCGATCGACGAATATGTATCGGGGGTAACTGAGCTGATTAAGACGATATCCTTTTCCATTTCCACCTGCCACTACTGTTCCTTGGGATTCACCGATTCGATATCTTCTTACTTCATGTTTGTCATAATCAGAGACGTAGAGAAATCCATTTTCATCCATTGTCAAACCCCAACAAGTGATATTCGAAATAATTATTTCTCCACTTGTTCCATTTTGACAAGGCCATCTAACTACTCTTTTATTCCCATAATCACAAATAATAAGACTGTCTCTCTCTTTATCCACAATCACATCTGTTGGTATATTCAATTGATGAGTACCATTTCCTTTTCCATATCCTCCTACCACTATTTGTCCATTTGTTTCACTCGATTTCCATACTATAATACGATGATTTCCACAATCAGCAACATAAATTATTTGTTCATCATCCACATATAAACCGTGAGGGCCAGAGAGCGTTGGCTTTTGTCCTCCTACCGTTTGACCATTTTTGTTCCATTTAACATTTGGAGAAATATTTATCCAACTCGTACGAAGTGGTACTAAAAGAAAGAGAAAACATGATTATCATCAAAAAGGATCTTTCATTTTCTTTGAATTGTAAGAACAGACAAACTTCTATAATATTGTTTTTCACTCTGTTTGATGTGATAGAGAAGAATAGAGAAAATTCTCAGTTGTTATAAAGAAAAGTACTATTATAATATATTTTACTGATGTCTATATCAATGATATCTTAAATATAAAGAAAACATATATTGGAGAGAAACTTTTTCTTGATAGAAGTAGTTTAAGATATTCGAAAGACATATATATAACATTGTTAAACATCATGCATTAAAATAGTGATAGAAGAAATACGGAGATTTCTCGTTCTGTAATGGTCTTTTTTTCTTTTCATATCCGTTTGTTTTGTTGAAATCTAGATAAAAAATATGTATATCTCATCCATAAGATAGTATATTTCTCTAGGTTTTATGTCATATAATTGTGGACAGTATTCTATCAAGCGGGTAAGTGAAGCCACTCATAAATGTTGTTTGTCTTACTTTCATTCTCATTATTAAAAATATTCATTCTGTCTGTCTCAAATAATAGTCTTTAGGAAAATTCTTGATGTTTCAGCGCAAAATACTTGAAAGATATTGTTAGAGGATGATGTATGTCATCCTCTTTTTCTTTGCTGTTCACCATATATCTTCTTTCGTTCGGTTTCTTTCGTTCTCTTCTCTGCACATATGTTTACATATGTTTCTGTTCTGTCCACATAGGTTCTCATATGTTAGTTGTCATTTCATCATCTATTTTCTGTTCATCATATTTCATCATCTGTCTCTCTGTTCACCTTATTTCATCATCTGTATCTCTGTTCATCTTATTTCATCATCTTTTCATTTTCTCACTTCATCATCTTTCGTTTCATCATCTTCTTTTTTGTGAGGCTGGTCACCGTTGATCAGTTTCACCTTTGTTCGATCTAGTATATAATGCTGATTTCTTTTGCAATAAATCATTCATTCATTCCTTCACCTTCATCTAGTCTCTAGCTGGACAGTCCTCATAGGACCCGTTCACAGATATGATCAGGATCCTGCCTGGATTCACTATTTTTTTCTGAAGAAACAACTTAATTCTGGAAGAAGTGTGTAGGTAGGAAATTCCAGGATCCTGTCAGAGTTTCAAAATTGGAAAAATAGAGGATTTTTGTTCTCATCTTTCAGAATGTGAGTGGAATTTCTGGAAGATGTTGCCCAGTATAATGACAGGATTTTTGTAGAATTGAAATAGATTTGCTTCTGAATGGCATTAGGTTCTTGGCAGGATCTTTAAATGAAATATTAGAGAAATGAACATATAGAGTATCGACCTCTAGACCTCCAGTTTACATACCGATCAGCTTACTCAAGCTGAATGTGTCATACTATGCTATGCAGAGGTGGGCAAGTATGGTCTTTTTCGAGTACGAGTACAGACGTATAAAGGCGCAAATACAAGTTTTGCTAACGGTTGCAGAAGAAGTATGCCCCATTTATGTTAACAGTAGAGTATTGAAGTAATTAACAATCAACACGTTTTTTTAACTACCTTTTATTGTCAAATCTCAAGAAGAAAAATTATAACAGAATTGATTATATTTTAAGAAAGTAAACAAACGTTTCCCTAGTCTCAATCTTGAGTGTTCCTTAAGAAATCCTGTCAGATATTTTCAGGATCCTGATCTTACAGGATCTTGCCAAGTTTAACTAAGGAGCCCATTGCAATGCCTTGTGTTTTCTTTACCACAAGATTAAATCAAGTTTAACTCAGGATCCTGTGTCAGATTCTGGTATTTTCCTTTCAACAAGATATATCATAGTCAAACACAATGTCAATCCGGATTTTTTTAGGTTGGTGCTCGGATTATTTTGATGACTGACATAGCAAGATTTTTTCACGACTTCTCTACGATCTTGTTTAGGATCTTAGCAAGAATATTGAGATAATCTTACATCAAGATTTTCCCAAGGTTTTACCCAGATTCGTTGAATAAACGTATCTCACAATCTTTTCAGAAAATGAAGATAGATCAGAGATAGATGCTAACAAGAAAAGACGCTCTGTTCAGATACATATATACATAAAAAAGTTCTGTCAAGCTTCAGATGGGATCTGGATCGATTTGTCGGTCGACATTATCAGAATATGCTATTCTAAATTTCTTCAAGATTGCAACAAAATCTTGCCAAAAAAAACAGCTCAAACTTAACTTTAGAAATAGTAAGTAAAAACAGGATCTTGGTAGAAAATTAAGAAGAGTTTGTTAGGATCTTTTCAAATTTTTATTTCTGAGATAGCTTCGATTGTATCGTTAGGATTTCGACAAGATTCATACATAGTTCTGTTCCACATCTTGATAACATATGAGAAGGGATTTGCACAAAATGTTTATTAAATTCTTGTAAAGATCCGTACACGATCTTCATAATATTTAAAATGAGATTGTTAAAAGATCAGATTCTATGTTTGCATTAGTATTATCTTTAGTCCTTTCAGGACGGAGTAGTTTTTCGAGAAATATATAGCGATTACACTTTCTAAAGCTTAATAATCATATCTTTTGTGTAAAGTTATTAGAATTCTTTCAGCGTATGATAATCACAGAAACACTTCGTAATATATAACATAACATTACAGTTTGCACATTCACATCTAGTGTCTGATTTTTGTTTTGGCCGCTTTAAAGTCGTGGAGCATACAACACATCGTCGCCTTCCATCATTAATCAATGATGAAAAGTGGCGAAACGTCAGTCTTAGTGGATTGTTCACACAAGACCGGATACCTCTTGTGCCTCGTTGACTTCCATATTTGGCGAAGATTTGTGGTATTACGTGTAGACGAAATCAAAACCATTGTCAGAATTTTTGTCACTTTCGATATCCAGATTGTAGAGAATTTCATCAACTTTCATGCTTTCGTTAACTCTGATGAAAACCATAATTTCAGGGACAAAACGGATGTAATTTAAAAGTATATATAGGTGATACGACACGAGTATTGATATCAGCTATGCGTGCTACATGTCTTTTTTTATCAACTGACTTAAATAAGCATGTATCAACAAAACATCATAGACATGTGACAATAAAAGAGAAAAAATCAGTATAGTGTATTGCCTTTGATTGCCGTGTGGAGTGTAAAGAACAAAATAGTGAATCATACTCTGACTACACGCAGTTATTTTTACTCTTCAATGCATACTATGCACACTTATTTGAAGAAAATGCCCATGACGCATATATACGTCTCCTGTCTCGAAAGGGTTAACGAAAACATGAAAGTTAATGAAATTCTTGACAATATGGATATCGAAAGTGACAAGAACTCTAGCAATGCTTTCTATAGTGAATATTAAGTAGTCTTCTGTGAACAATCCACTAAGACTAATGGCTCGCCATTTTCTATCATTGATTAAAGATGGGAGACGACGATGTGTTATACGCTTCATGACTCTACTAAGCGATGTCAAAGCAAAGATTGGAACTAGATATGAATGTGCAGACTGTAGTATTGTGTTATGTATTACAAAGACTTTCCATGATTATCATACTCTAAAAGAATCCTAATAACTTCACTCAAAAGATATTATTATTAAGCTTTTGAAAGTTTACTCGCTATATATTTTTCGAAAAAACTATCCCGTCCTGAAATGGTTAATCTCCATGTATTATTTAGTTACCTTTTATGCCATCTTCTAAACGTCTAACGTAATACATTGGTTTTTATAACCTTCTTTCTGTGTAGTTTTTCTATATATACATATTTGAAGTTCCTTTTCTATATTTTTAAATCTATTTGTTCCTTTTTACATTCCTTTCTCTATGTTCCAACCTGTAAGTACTTTCTATATGTCTTTTTCTTTGCATTTTCTACACAATTTCTAATCTAGAGATCATTTTTGAATAAATTGTCATAAAATAATAAATCTTTTATTCATAAATATGTACATTTAACTATGAACTCCAATCGTTATATTATCTATATTCAACAATATACTTCTCTAAGTGAAACCTCTAAATTCAAATCCTCTTTTTAGTCTCATGAATTAGATCTGACGTGGAATATTTTATTTTCACATAAATATGTTGTTTGAAAAATAAGAAAAACAGTTCTATTCGATCACTCTTAGACTTCTATACAGTCATCTTTAACGACATACAATGATTTCATGGACGAACTATTTTCCAGTTCCAACAACGGTATTCGTTAATGATTAAGAAGCAAATACGTTAAATATGGTCTAATTTTCACTAATCATAATTATTGTTCATTGGATGGAAAAAGTGAAAAATGGAATTTACTGTTACTACCCTTCCAATACTGTGCAAGTTTTCATTAAGAGGAAAAAAAATTGCTGGCTCTAGAAGTAGGGACACACGTACAAATATAGTGTATGATGAATTTATTCAAAATCTTTCTCACTGTTATTGTTTCGTCATATGTCAGAAATGTAAAGAACACAAGAATATACTAAAAACAAGATAAAGATTACAAGAATTATAGGGTAATAAATTTCTCCTTCTCATAACATGACACAGTGTAGCGATCACATTATTCAATCGATAAAATGACGAATCATAAATCGTCATCATGTGAGAAAACTTCAATACTTCTACTGAATAATTATCCGTCTATAGTAAATGAAACCTAGTCCTGTAGACTTGATTTGTGCGGACTAGTAGCACAAAAGAATGAGACTATGAGGTATTCTTAATAGATAAGTTGTGTGACATTAGATCAGCAATGCTTTCATGATTTTAAACTCATTAAAGTTGGCGAAACGGATATATCACTCGTGTCGCAAAGGACAACTGATGAACTCATAGTTTTCCAAAGAATAGTCAGATGAATATAGAACTTGAATAAATCTACGAATCTGACATGATTTCATTAGAATTCCTTTTATTTCTGATTGAGAAACTCTAGTCTCACTTTCTCCTATTAATAATCAAAACTGACCTGAAAATTTAATTTGGCTGGTTTGTTTGTTTGATGCTATCTGATTTTGAACTTCTTGTGGTGTAACTTTGATGTCTTTGGGTTTTGCTACCGATTTAATTTCAGATTTGTTTTTGGATGGAACCATTGCCGTTGGTACAGAAACTGGCTCAAGAAGAGGATACGGTGGGTTTGTTTCCTCCAGTTGTATGATATGAAGTCCATTACCCGAGTCGAGAGAAGACTTGACAATGAATTGTCTGGCGGGTAGTAGGAGAATTTCATTTTCTTTCTGTATAAATGAATGATTTTTAATGTCTTTACCAGTGTGACAATCTATTTGAAATAGAGTTCTGGCTCCTGTTTTACCAAAAAATGCTTCACATTCGAGCACTTTGATAGACGACGTGCATGATGAAAATCCCCACCAAATGAAGGTTTTACCATCCGGATATTCTTCCCTTAAGTCTTTTCTGATTCCTCGAACGACAAAGCGACGTTCGGATGGAAGACGAGCTAATGCTGTCAACACAAGTCGTAAATACAAAAACCAGGGAATTAGTTCTTGTCTTTGTTCTGAGCGTAAAGTAGTGTTCAGAATAACATACAGAGAATGTTCATGTGGCATAGATTCGTACGTATAAAGCATGATTGAAGCAGATTCATCACTTGTTAGACCATCTTCTGGTTTATTGCAGTTTTGCTTGACTATATATACGTTGCGTTCGATTTTTGGTACAATGTCAACAAGAGGTTTTACTGCCTCTTCGAGCGATACAATTGGCATATTCTCATAACCTTCAACTGGTGCCAACATTCGTTTCGGTAGCATACCAAAATCCGCGAAGCGAAGAGCAGACTGTTTTTCAACTTTGCTATAAGACATCTAAAAGTGAAAAATATGTAAAACATATTTATTTTACATATAATATCCTTAAATTTGGTGATATAGTAAACGATTCGTATAGGAGGAATTACTTAACAGATCAGATTAGATGTTATTAAACAGACAACAAACGTCAAAGTCGGACGTTTACCGTTGGAAAGAGCTAATGAAACAGAATATCTTAATGAGCTGAAACCCCTAAGAAACTTATTCATCATATCATCATTCATTGTATTAAATAGTTTAATGAAACATTTGGGAAAGTCAATCATTAAATATATCGGAAATCCCTATTATTTTCTTTTTCGTGAAAACTACAGAGAGGCAAGTGAGATATAAGTTCAGATCTTGTCTTTTTAATTCTTCTCATTATGATCCATTTGAAAATAGAATTCTCATTCGTATTTATTGATTGAATAACTATTAAATTAAAATTATTGAGCTTTGTCGATGTGTAGAAGGGCAAACTTTCTAATTTATTCTCTTCGAAAAATCTGTGCCCTTTTCCATGAGCCTGAATTTCAATTACCTACCTCAGTATAACTTAAACTCAATTGATGTTAGAACAATCGAACATACTCGATCAATAAATGATGGTTTTCTAATACTTTAAATATATGGAACCGTTACTCAAAATATTCAAAACTAAATCACAAAACTTTTTGTGAATCTTGTAATTATGACCTCATATCGATTCGAATTCGAAAATGGATATTTCATCACAAATGTTTCAATATATACAATGACTACCGGAAGTACCCGATGAAAAGGGAATATGGTTAAAGTTTTGCATCTTCCACCCGACTTTTTCTGCTGTACATAACATATCTTTTACAGGACTGTTCTCCGCTGTGACTGAGCCATCTACAACAGAAATTTTCTCGTCACATCTGAAACCTCTTGGACAGGACCTTTACCGGTATGCGTCGGGCATCTTTAACAGGATTGTTCCTGCTATGCATTAGGTGTTCCCCATTGGACTCTTCTCGCTGTGCGTGATACCTCTTTCATAGGACTTTTTTCACCGCACTTGGAACCTCTGCTACAGAGCTTTTTCCGCCGTGCATCAGGCATCTTCAGTGGAACTCTTCTCATTGGGCTCAAGCTGACATCCTCACTCGCATCCACTTTGGACACGATCACTCTCAAATTTGCATTGAACTGCGTCATTTGGTTAGAAAGTGAGTAAAACCATGATCTCTTACGACTCGGATGAAGTTTCACGCACGCCTCCTTTCTCACCCCCAATCACTCTGCCGACCTTTCCTTAGCGCACTCAAGGAACTGATGCGGATAGTTTCGTGACGCTATCTCTCACGATGACTAAATACATAGCGAACAAACTCATCAGAATCTCGATCTATATTGATCGGGATAAAATTTCACCCAGCTCCTTCCGCGCACCCCGTTTAGTGGTTCCAACGTCAAGATGACTTTCCTCACCCTCAAAGGAAGTAGTGTGGAAACTTTTGTGACGCTAGCTATCACAGGGGCTGAATGCATAGGGAACAGACAAACGATCTTCTTTAAATATATAGATACGTCATCATTGTGAGTCAAGAAAAACAACAAATACGTTCTTTCTGTGAGTCATAGAAAACTAATGGATAAAATATAGTTGTGAATCAAGGAAACACTTGTATACATTTTTTTTCTCTTATAACCTATTAGAAACCTTCGATTTTCACAATTAAGACCAAAGAAGCATCGATACGAAATGATAAATCTTAGAATCATAACAAAGTGGCGAAATTTTTGAAAAATTCATGCAAATTTCATTCCCATATGACTTGGGTGAAATTTCACCCAAACACCCCTATCCTACTCCTATAAATGGTAACACCACTCTATAAAGCTACCGCTGTACTCAGAAAAGCACCGTGGAAAGTTTGGTAGTGTTAATTAAGACACCACTATCTGGGTGAGATTTCACCCACATCCCGCCCACCTCACACTCTCGGTGGGTGACCGCGCTATGACCTTCCTCCGGGCCTGAGGATGCACCATGAAAAGTTTGGTGATCGTAGCTTTTACAGGGACTGAATGCATAGCGAACAGACAAGCAGACAAACATTCTTCTTTGAGATTACATCGTATTCCGTGATGTTGAACATTAGCGGAACCAGTTCCGCCTAGAATCTAGTCACATCCGATTCCGGAATCGCTCAGCGGAATCGCTTGTCGCCTTCACCCTCATGTTTGCTATTGTGATTGCAGGTTAATCTTCAACAT
>JAJEKB010020682.1:774085-802701 GCA_022393335.1 Macrotrachela quadricornifera
TCTATCTATACAAGTGTTGTTTTCGTCATTGAAATAAACAGAACTCATCAACATCCAAACTTACAGACATATGGATTAGAGCGACACGCTAAAGTATATTTTGTGATTGGGCAACTCATTACATTGGTGTTAGATCAACTTAATTGTCTTTGAAATAATCAAGAGATTCTGTAAATTCCATGAAAAAAGTCAATATTTCAATTGCAAAAGATATCTCATATGAACCATTCATAATATCAGGTGACTGTTCATGTAATTTTTCAAATTCTTCGACAACAATGGCTTTAGGTACCAACGATAAAGAAGCAAATTTTTGTAACAGATGTCGCACTTCACTATTATGAAGAAATGATTGTATCAAATCTAAATCCTACACAGAAAATAAAAAGACTTGTATCAGTGTTTCAGTCCGTCAAACCTTACTCGAATTTTACTCCACAAACTTTGTTCAAAGTGGAAGAAACAAGCATTGATTGCTGTTCAGGGTAGTTTTTGTCCGAGAATATTCTCAACACTTTTTTCAAAATTAATAGTAATCGCTTATGGTTTTTTCAGTAACACATTGTAATACGACATCAAATAATTCATGATGAATATTTTTGGTTTTAGGGAAAAGATATGCATATACAAATGAGCTTGATCGCCCACGAAAAACTCCATGGATTGAATATAATTAATAAAAGAATTTTGGTGCAATCTATGATTAAAAAAATGTATTTGAATAATATGATCTTCAATTATGCACTAACTACATGAAACTAACCTTAAAAGTACCGTCGGCGTGCCAATGATCTGAATTTGAAAGTCGATTCAAATCTACACTTGAAGAAAATATAATAATTCTGTTATCACTTTGTTGATTATTGTATAACAGAAATTGGTCATCAGTATTTATTAATTTTAACGTCCAGAAATATTTATATTCTCAAATGATGTTGGATTTCGTAATGGAATATCATTCTTTTTACGTTTACGTGCAACAGAACGTTGTGCTGTTGTATAATTACTTACAGTTGATGCATCATTTGATGTTACAGCACGTTCATTAAGTTTTGATTTGAATTTCTTCGATAATATTTCATCTGGATTAGGAGGATAATCATGATCGATTAAACTAATACATTCCATATCATCAAAAGTAGCACGATCAGCGCAGTTTATTCGTTCGATAAATAACGAATCAGATATTGAGATATTTTTCCATTCCTTTTAAAGAACTTACTGGTCTACCGAACTTGAATAGTTGCCAGTGAGTCGTATATACCATTAAAAGTATGCTACTGAATCCAACTGTGAAATTTACATATAGTTTATTAATTTTTTTAATTAAGAGTACACAGGGAAGATCATACGACATAGGCTCTGTTGTCTAACGCTCAACTGTTGTGTCACCTTTTTAAATATATTCACAGTGCATCTTCAAATTATGTTCATTAAAAAAATTTATGTTACTGTGTATTTTGCTTCGGGATATGCAATCCAAACCAGATCATACTCTTGGAACATATATAAGGTATTAATATCAAACTTCTGATAGATGTTGTATGAACCGTTCACGTAGTACTTTATCAAATTTTTAATCATTATAAATTCTGTCTCATGGGATAAGAAGCATCTGGCTTTTACCATTGAATTATCTTTGGAGAATCTCAATGACTTGTAAAATATGCATTATTTGAATGAATACCCATGTAAACAATGAACCTCTGTAGATGTAAAGAAAGTATTTCAGTCCGGTATATGATGTTCGGAGAGGGCATAGATAGGAGTGAGATACCCCAAATTGCTTCTAACATAAGTTATACATATTCTAAGATATAAGCAGAATAGTTAATTTTATTGTAAACTTTAGTGTTTTTTTTTCCAATTAGGAAAAAATATCCGACAAAATTCTTACCGTATCGATCATAAGCATTAATCTTGATTATTTAAAAAAATTCAAATCAAAATAGATAAATGACATACTATTTATCGTAAAAACTGGACCTGATTCTGATTTTTTTCATTAACTTAGATAACATTTTAAAAATAAGTATTCATTTTTTTCTTGTATATATTCGTGAATATCATGAAAAACTGACAAATAAAGAAAATCATTTGATAGCGTAATAAGAATCATTATATAACTGGTTATAATCGAATAAATATAAAATGGTTGCAATAAATTGAATAACATAATTGCTTCGAGAGCATATATTAAAGAAAAACTTTTAGGTCAATTATCACTTACTCCATTTTCATTTTTCAATAACCGTCGCGAATATAGCCATTTTTGGAAGCAAAATGACTGAAACCAAAAGTCTCCGAAAGTAGTTTTTGAAAGTTTTTTAAAGCCGAAACAATCTTCAATCTTGTGATCTCCTTAAAAATGAATGATTATTTTCAATAATCACTCGATAAATAACTGCAACAACATTGCAAAATAGAAATCTTTGGTATTTTTGAATGTATCAAAGCTTTCACCATTTGTTTTTCAAAAAAAGACTCCTTTTTTATGAGATCGGAGTCGATAAGTCATAAATCTGAATATTTCTAATTGAGAAACATTTTCGAATTGATTGCTAAGAGATGTTTCATTTTTAGAAAAGCATCGCTAAATCATCCTCACGCAGATCAGTAAGCTACCCTATTGGTAGTAGTATTTGATTTGTGATCTTCGAATCATCTAAGTAAATACTGCAGAGATAAATCATTCGACGAGTCCTTTGAACAAAGGCGAAACTTGGATCATAGTTAGCTTGACTTACTATATGAAACCAGTGACGCATCCAGGGGGGGGGGGGTTGGGGGGGTCGATCCCCCCCCAAAAGTCTAAAATACCTGGAGGGGGTACAGCCTAATTCGTTTTGCTAGACAAAAAATGCTTTTTGTTCTATTACGACCCCCCCCCCCCCAAAAAAAATTTCTGGTTGCGTCACTGTATGAAACTGAGTATCTACTGGTTAGAAAATGTCATATTTTGTTTCTCTTCTTATGTGCAAATTTTGTATGTTACTTGAAAAAAGTCTGTAATTAGATCAAAACGTGTCGTGGTCGTTATCTTTCATATTTAATCTTACCCTCAAAAGTGATGGCTTAATAGAAGAAATTTAAGTGCATCAATTTGTTTTGTACAAATATTCTAGAAAATTTTTAATTTATCTTTTTATTGATTCGACACGATGAGAAAAGCTTTGAGACAACATTTATAATGACAAAGTTAAATGTTTTTTTGTGTACTTTCCTTCAGTATCAAAGCTGAATTTAGACTATTTGTGGAGTAATTTTTCTTGTTAAACGTCGAAATAGTTTGACAATGATTCTAGCAAAAATTTGACAGATAATCACTAAACCACCATAGAGTGAAATGAGATTTGTTATTGCTTCAATTAAATTATTTTGATCAATATACGAATAAATACATGATGATGGTGCACATGCAGCAAAATATTTCTCGTAAAATGTATCACTTGAATATTGTTCAATCATTAGATCATTTAAAACTAATTCAATAGTAGAACTAAGTTTAAATCGTGTAGAATCTGAAATATTTAAAGCTTTAAAAGAATTTGTTGGATCGATACATTGCTGATCGTAAAGACATTGAAGTGTTGTTTGTAAAAGTGCTTCAAGAGGATAACAACCAGCCATCATACCATCAGATGGTTGAATACACTTAGGTGACCATGCACAACTACATCCTTGATAACTAAGAACTTCTGTATGTACTAATAATTGATCAATTATATCTGCTGGTGTAGTGAAGATCCAATTAGTAGATAATGCACTTATTAACAGATTTGCTTGCATTGTCTCGCGAATCAAAGAAAAAGTATTAAGAAATAAATAAGGCATTGTTAATTGAAATTTATTTGTAACCATTTGAATGTATTCATCTAATGAATGTGGTGATAAGAGTTGATTATTAATCAAATTATTTGTATTTAATTCTATAATTGAATCTTCTACTCTTCTTTCAGATAATTGACAAAGTGAAATAAGTAATTGAAATTGTCCAATGGCTGAATATTGAAATTGACTTCGATCATATCGATTAATAAAATCACCATCACCATAAAGTTTTGCAATCCAACGTTCACTAACAAAATCACTCGAACATATTTCATGAAAACGAGGTGTAATATTAAAGAATAATTCATGTTTAATTGATGTTTGTGAACAAGTACATTGTAAAGAATCAAAAAATTGTATAAGAAGATTTTGATATATAGAAATTGATGGATTTTTAATTTCGATAGTTTTTAATTGTGGACTAAAAGCAGAAAATGCATAAAGAATATACAAAGTTATCAATACCAATATTAAATGTATTCGACGAATTATTTGGTTTTCATTAGTACAACAAAATAAAACTTTTATAAAATGAATAAAATCATGTTGAAAAAGACCATTTATGATTTTTTCAATTAGTCGAAGTCCGATTAAAATTATAATTTTAAATCCAGTTGATAATCCACCAAAAACACCAATGATAGTTGTAATAACAAAGAAAATATCATGCTTATGTTGATATTCAAATGTACATGACAGTGGAGCACAAGCTTGATAATATGAACTAAAAGAGATATTTTGCAGCCAAGAATCGACCATTAATCGATTAATAATTGATCCAATCGTTTCATTTGGTTGATTTCGATTTATATCGAGAATAGGAATATTAATAGAATTTCCATTAGATATATAATGATCAATTTCAGACATACATGATTGATTGTAAAAACATTCCAAAGTTGATGTTAGCAAAGCTTCTACAGGATAACAGCCGACAAAAAAATTTGGTATTTCAAAACGTGGGATGAAATTGCCATTAGATGAATCATGATCATAAAATTGTATAGGAATTTGACATGATTGAGCTAAAGTACATAAACAGTTGGAGTCATTGACAGATTTTATTATTGCTTTAAGATTTCCAAGATCAAATACAACAATAGTATTTATATCATTCATTATATGATTTCCTTGAATGATTTCTCGAATTAAATCAATTGTATTTCGAAATTGATTAGCAATCATAGATCGCCATATTTGAATAGTTGAATTCATTTCCGATTCAATTATTTCCTTAGAAAGAACTTTTGAACCTACAAATTGTGTTTGAAGAAATTTTTCAAGAGCATTTTCAATTGTTTGTCGAGTTTGTTGACAAAACATAGCTAATGATTGAAAATGTAGAGGACCAATAACTCGATAATCTAGATGTTGATATATTTCCCCTGTATTTATACTAATATAATTAATCCAATAAGAAGAAATGAAATCACTTGAACATAATTGATGATACTCAGGTTGAATAGTGATAAAAGTTGAATAAGATATTGAGATCGTTGTACATGGACATGATAGACTGTGTGGATAAATTTTTTCAAGTTCTATATATTCTGATTCAGTTGGATTGAGAATAGTAGAACGTGATATTTGAGTTATCATTAATGAATAGAAACTTAAGATAATGAGTGAAATTACAGTAAATAAAACATATAATCTAGTAGCATAACGCTGATAACGAATCTGTCGAGCAGTACTTGGATAATGCTTGAAAATATTCAGTTCGATTACTATTATTTGAAGACGCATCTTTAGTTGACGTAAACGTACAGATACTAAATCGTTGGAAAAGGAAAGATTAAATTTTATGAAAAAATTTACAAGATATTTTTTTACATCTTTCTTCATGAAGAATTAAATAGATAAAGGAATGCATTCTTTACACTATTCTTGATATTTACATATTCCTTTGTCCTCATTGCTTCTTCAATTTTAACATAGCTAAAGAAAGTTGCTGTGTGAATCTAATATTTTGACTTTTGATATTGTCAGTCTCTAACCGAATTGAGAAAAAATTTCTATAAACTATGTATCAATATAATTCTACTAAAAACATTTTAAAACAAAGTAGATGTTGCCATTTTTTGAACATCCTTTGATCAATGAAGGCTACCGAGTTCAGGATTGCATTGTTAGAAAGAGTGAATTCCAAGACGTCTTATCGACGTATAAATAATCATAAAAAAGGTGATTATGAATTCAAATGAATTGTACAGAAAGACGCTTGAGATTCTACTTTTTCTAACCATGCAAACTTGAATTTGATAGCCTTTATCGATCAAAAGGCATTCAAAAAATAGCAACACCTGCTTTACTCTAAAATCGGCAACAGTCTCAAGAACTTATTCACCAAAAATCTGAGGGATAATTAAACAATCTCTCACCATCAACTAACTATTATCAATTCGTTAAATATTCGTTCAGTCACGTATTTCGAAAGATACAATAGTTTACATGGTTTGACATAGGGGTGTCAGTTTCGTTCCTCAGGAATCTGGAAATGCAAAATTCTGTACACATTTTGAGTTCTTGAGAATTCGAGATCATATATAGGGTTTCATTCTCTATAATACATCCTGTGTCCCTCGCTTGAAAAATAACAATCAGTTTTCGAATTTTTTCAATTTTGCTAGAGAAAAAATTTGAGAATATTCAGTTATTTATTACGATGATACTAATGGATTAGTATTAAAACTTTTTGGTTCTGTACACAGCCAAGAAACACATGATACTCATATATATTTTTGAAAAGTCCAGAGAATTTAATGTTTTCCTAATTTCATTATTTCAACACTCAATACTGAAAATGTTTTATTGTGTTATCATAATTGAAAAACTGTCCGCAATATTTTAGTGTTTGAAAGAGGGTGGCAACGTTCCTCATTCCGTAGTGTTTCGTTCACTAGGAATCGCAATACACGTACCATTTATTTTTATATATTTTAAGTACAATGAGATGTTTGCAAACTCTTATATTATCTTTTGCAGAAAGACAGTTTGTGTTCTGGATTCCTAGGAACTCGAGAACCAGAAATTTAAGAGGAATTCCCGTTTCTGAGAAGCCACCGAGTAATTACGTTTTTCTTGATTAACTATCGATTCTCTCGTGTCTATTGATGATATATCTGAATATATGTTGTTTCTTATAATTGCTTTGTGCTATATGTCAGCCTATATATTTCTTGAAGGTATTCTCAATGATGTTTAATCCTGTATTGTTTCGTGAAATTATTCCCTACTATTTCTGACTGTATATAGCTGCTGAAATCGCATCTCTACTACACCTTATTCTATGTCTTCTCTTACCAAGATGTTTTTTGTTATACTGCTTGTATATGTATCATTCTGCGTGTAAAAGAACAAACATGTATCAATACATGATCACTGAAAAGCTACACATCGATTGTATGGGAAGAAAGAATGTTCTAGGTAATACAGTTACTTTTACAATTGGCATGATTTTAAAAGACCAAAAGAAAATATGTCGAAAATGTGAGCAACACAAGTTAAACACACTCTGACAATATAAAAGTATAGCATATGTTTTGCTATAACGTATGCGAACAGTGAGGATGGTTGAGATGGAATAAACACACTTTCAATATTTTCGTTTTTCCACATTCCTCACGTCGACGCTTTTTCTTTTGGCCTTGTCACAGTGAATCATACAATTTTATAAAAAAAGTGAACAACAAAAAATGATTGTACATCGACTTTTTTCTGACAGTAACAAATAACTAGTTAAAACTCTTATTCTTCATTGGATCATATGTACAGAGAGTGTCAAATAATGGTGAAAAACAAAATCGAATCGGGATGCAAACATGCGATTGTTAAAATATTCTATGGAGAGAAAGAATCAATGTTCGAGAATATACTGCATGACAATATATCGTTTTTACTCTATCATCACTTTGTGTGTAGGAACTATTATCTAGAACGCATATATACAGATGTAATTGATGATATTGACAAGTCAATGTCAGCATATTGTGCATGAAACGAAATTGTTTTCATTGGTACCTTATCTTCGTGCTTGTTTCTAAAAAAGATGATAAGACGTAAAAATTTAACATGTAGAATATTTATTTTTGATATTCTTTGTTTCGCCTACTTCACCTAATCTTTATGATAGAAAGAAAAAAAACGCTGCTCTTAAATAGAAAAACGAAACAATTTGTGTTTCTTCAATTACCATCGATAAAATGACTGAATCGTCAACTCTCTTACCAAATGATCTACCAGATCTTTCAGTGCACGACGCCTTATACCAAAAAGGAACGCTTCTGTACATCTCGTTGCTTGATGCAATACCAGACATTGCATCTTATTTTGCCACGAATATAAACACATTCATCTCGAGCACAACACACAGTTACCGCATCTTATCTGTTGGCTGTAGTGATGGTCAACTTGATATGCCCTTGCTCAATATAATAGCAGAACGTTTTCCCTTACTCAACATTCACTATCTCGGTATCGATCCAAACAAAGAGAGACTTGATATATTTAAGAAAAAAGCCATTAATGCCACATCGCTTACTCATTTTCGTTTTAACTTTGAACAAATAGACTTTGAATCATATGAAAAAACAGTTCAACCATCATCTTTCAACTTAATTCTTTGCGCTCGGGTTCTCTACTACATGTATGATCGACTTGAATGGACATTTGATCGTCTCATCAAAAAATTGGATGTGCAAGGAAAACTTCTTGTCATTCATCAATCTCCTACTGGTCTTTCTCAGATTCTACGTCTTTGTCTAGGTCGACACATAAGTTTACCACACGAATGCAATATGCATCATTTACGACAAGCCTTGGAAACCTTGGCAAAAGAACAATCATCAATGCACTTTGATATCATCTATTTGGATAATTATATGGATATAACATGTCTGAAAAATGTCAATTCAGACAATGAACTTGACCGAGAAACTGCGTTGAGTCTGCTCAGCTTCTTATTGTGCAAGGACGTATCAGGTATCGATAGAAAAATGCTAGAAAAGAGCATAGTGGAATGTCTCTTGCCAGCCGTTACTTTTCCAATGGGAAAAAAGAGTGATAAATGTATAATGTTCCAACCTACAGGAATTCTTACGGTGCAACGTTCTTAGTATATGCATACATGATTATCGATGTGAAAAAGAACATCTAATACCGATCTAATTACACTTCATTTTCTTACAATTCGTTTCAAATATATTTCGTTTGCTTTCAATTACTTAGGGTAACTCAAAAGTAGTGGTGGAGGTACTTTTTTTTTCTTATAGAAAGCTTAACGAAGTTTTCTTTTTTTATCGAAAGATAGAGCGTCTTTCGCTCTATTTTTCTATACTATTTGATTACTGTTCAACTAAGATCATAATAAGAAAATTTCTACCCCTAAACACTTCAACACTCTCTTTCAGATTGTGTTTCACAAAAATAGTGAACCTATCCTTAGAAGAAATATATTCAGAAATAGTATACAATAAAAGCAAAATTGACATACGCAATAATCCTTTTGTTCGATTCTAGTAATGATATCATGATTAGGTGTCGCACCAACCGTTTTACTAATTGAACGTTTTGAATGACCACCTGTATTTCTTACATTGGAAAAAAGAGTTCAGAACGTATCACCAGAGATTTATCGATAGCAACCCTAACAAAGTGCGCATGTTTGAACTCTAAATAGTTCTCAGAAGTAGTTGTGGGCTCAATCTTAGGAGCAAGAACTCACATTGCATTCTGAGCTCTGAGGAACAAGAACACGTCCTGAGTTTTGGGTTCTTAGGAACGGGGAACCCGGAACTCATGCCAACTTTGTATAAGAAGACTGTAGAAAGCTATGGAAAGGTTCCCTTGTGTTTCAGAAATGCAGAAAAATAGATTGTGAAGTAGGTTCCGGGTTCCCAGGAACAGAACCCTTGCGAGCCCCGAACCCTGACACCCCTAGACGATTCTATATCTCTATATTACATCTCTATATAATGTTCAGTGTCTGTCTGTGCCAAGTCAAAGGTTAATGGTTAAAGGTCAGAACTTATAGGTGAGAGTAAAAGGTCAAAGGTGCGAAGGCTATTCAGGATAGGGGATAAAGAATAGGGCACGGGGGATAGGAGGATAGGCGGATAGGGAATAGAGGTAAAGGGAATAGGGCAATGGGGATAGGCTCGTAGAAGATATGGGTGCACAGGATAGGAATAAGAATATAGTAATGTGAAGTGTCTCATTGTCTATTATTGGACCAAGGTTAAAACACACGTGTGATACTTTACAGAAAAAAGGAAGCCGTGCAGCATGCACGAGGTCTCATCACTTAACTATACGTTACTTACGAGGGATACGTGGTCCTTGCTGGCGATGCCATAGCCGTTGTATAAACTGAACAATAATTGGTATGACAAAACCGAGAACAAGCGTTAAACCACCTAACAAACTAATAAGTTTTGTTAGTACAAATAATAAATTATGTCGATCTGTTTTGAGATAAGTGCATGCAGAAGGTGCACACTGAGTATAATATTTTTCATAAAAGACATTTGTCATCCAGTTTTCTACCATTAAAAGATCAACCATTGATTTCACTGTTGAATCCACACTAAAACGACTTTTCTCAGTTGCGCTCATTGCATTAAATCTTTCGTTTGTTGGAAAAAATCCGATAAGTTGATCTACACATGCTTGTTTGTAGAAACATTCGAGTGTCGACTGAAGAATTGAATTTACTGGTAGACAACCTGATGATATTTGGGGTATTTTCATTAGTTGCTGTACGTTATTGTAGTTATTGTTTGTACCGAAATAACTATAGATACCTGAGTCGATTAGACAATCAATATCACTGTCACAATAACAGGAGCGATTATTAAGACTATTGCTGTAGCTTATGGCAGTGGTACTCATGGATATTTTCCCATTATCAACATGATATCTCATAGTTTTACTTGTAAGTAGTCCAGACATTAATTTATTTCCTTTTGTTATTTCACGTACTAATTGTAATTGAGATTTAAAATCAGTTGGCGCTGCTTCTTGAAATTGATTGATTGCTGCTTCACTCTTTGATCGAAGAATACTTTCAGATAATACTTCCGGACTTAATAATGTACTTGTACCAAACGAAGCAATAATTTGCTTAATAGTAGATTTTGATAAACGACAAAAGGCAGCTAATGCCTGGAATTGAGCACTACCATAAAGACGAAAATCCAAATAAGCAAAATAGGTTGAATTTGATCCATAATTAATAGCTTTAATCCATCGATCAGAAACAAAATCACTTGAACAGATTTGATGAAAATTAACTTCAGTAGAAGTAAATTCCCCATATGAAAGAGCCGTTTGTGAACATATACAATGTGCATCAACAGGAAGTATTTCAAATTGATCTTTAGTAGGATGTTCAAATGTCACCATTGTTGTTTGAATACTTAACCAAGAATAAAGAGCAAGAATAATTAGAATAACAATGAGAATGATAAGATAAAGTCGAGTAGCAATCTTATTTAAATAAAGCTTCTGTTCATCTTCTATTTCATTACTATTTGGATCTCGTTCGAAAAGATTTAAATTGAGAAAATAATTTTTTAAAAAAAACATCGTTTTCTAACAAAAATCAGTATTATGTATATATACTTTTTATAAAATGAAAGTAATTCTTATGCAAAATAGTGAAAGATAATTATAAAGCATAATTATTTATTCAAGCAGACATAAGAACAAGTCCAAATAAACAACAAAACAAAAGTTATTGAAGCAAGAAATAGTTTTAATAATATTTACCCAATTTAAGAAAAGCATATTTCACATGTATATGTGAAACTACTGGGAAAAATTATGTATTATTTTCGTAGTTTTACTCTACTATCAAATAATGGAAAAGAAGTATTGAATTTTATTAGATCATAATGACAACTTTTATACTAGATGCATTCTTTGATAATGTCTTTAAGAAGATGAAAATGCAGAAATGTAAACATCTCTAGTAAAAACTACTTGAAGCTTTATCGTTTGACAACGTCATTTTTCTAATTTGTTTGAATTTTTTATTAAATCTGAAGAGGATAGAAAATTAAATTTATAATTGCTTTTTCTGAAAAAGACTGCACAATTAACTCGTTTTTACTGTCTAACTGTTTTATAAGAATAAAAAAAAAGAATATTTTAATTATTTTTTTCTACTAAACATTGACGATCTCACATATTTTGAGTAAATAATACAAAAAGAATTGAATTTATACATGGTTTTTGTAGATATATCATTTTTTACCTTTTTTTCGACAATTCAATGCTAGATATAGGCAGAATTTGATATATTTCATTTTAGGCTGGTTTTTTGTTAAAACTTAACACATTCGACTCGATTCAGTTTTCTTAGAAAATTTTTTCGGGATGTTTATTTTCGTTCTCTTCTTTATATCACTACATAATGAGTCATTTTTTTCTGATCAACTGAATAAGTGTTCAAGTTACTTTTTCGTTCTTTTTCATATTATACGAAGCATGTGCGAAAAAAATGAAGGAAGTTTTCAACGTTTTTCTCTCCTTATTCTTTTCTCTTTATCGTCTTGGGTATAAATATGATCGAAATTTTGAAACAGTTCACATGTCGTTTGAAGGAACTGATAGAGAAGATAGCGCTAGCTCACTTATTGAAGTGAGTTTTCTGAATGAGGATTTTCATAGAATGCACCTTGAATCTGACAGTTCTGAAGGAGAAGTCACTGATAAAAATAGAACTGCACGGAAAGCAGCGTAACCATTCTGTAGTTTCATGAAAGTCTTGTCCGATTTTTACTGCTTGGCACACCAACCGAAAAGCTAAAATCTGATCAAAGACAATAATCAGCAAGTCATTCGAAGCGCAAACTCTCTGATCACAAGCTCGAAGAAAAAGAAGGGTCTATGGTCAGAAGAATACAGCCGTGCGGCAGCAAAGAAAGTAAAAACTTTCTGTTCTGATTGTTTTCATGATAAGCATGATGCTATGAAGTAAAGAGCTCAAATAAAGTACTAAAGGCAGTACAGTTGACTTCTTATACTTAGCTTCCTACTTAAGAAAAAAAAGCAAAAAGGAATGCTCTTCTATGCAGTTTCTCATTAAACTATAGCATAGCCCACCAGTAGGCTATGTCGGGTCGAACATGTTAATTTTATCTCAGTCCAAACACTATGAATGTTTTTGTATAGATCAGCTGGTAGAACGTGACTTTATTGCTCTCTAAAATAATTAGTTGGTTTCTCTTTTAACAAATTTTCAGAAATTATTGAAATCTATTGGACTTTGATATTAAATTCTTTAATACATTAACAAATCAAAACTATCCTTAAATATCATCGACAAAAGTTATGGATGACAGAGATAAAAAAACTTATATTCCTTGATATAAACTTTTAATTTACTCACAGCTAGCCGGTTGTATGTTAAAGAAAAGTTTTGAATATTTATTTAGAGAGAGCTTTAAAATCTGATTCTAACTAACTGCTTTGCACTGTTTTTAATGATATTTAGATATTTAGCAATTGATATTCTCTTTTGTAGAATAATTAATAACATCTGCATGAATATGATACTTATAGAGAGATACGATTTAATCTAACGTTGTAGGCGTATAACATTAAAATGAAATTCTCTAAGATTCAGGCGAACCTAGATGGATGTAACCAGGTTTAATGATGAACAATGAAAAGATCACAATACTATAAACACATCACTGATGCTGAGTAGAACAAACATGAAAAGTTAATGTTCAAGAAAAAAAATATTTATTTTTAATGTATGTTAAAATAAGAAGAAAATTTGTCATGAAAAATCAATGTAGATGTATAACATGATAATTCCTTGTATCAAAAATTAAAAAGAAATGTTCAGTCTTAAATTATTTTTAAGTATTTTCTTGATGTCTTATGAATCTTGACAATCATAATCACTTTCGTTTCAGACCGGATCTACGTAGAGTGTCTGTGTACAACAATGAGTAAATAATAAAATGAGAAGGTTAAGAAAGGAGAGGAATATGGTACTTTAAATTCTTGTCGAACATTAACAAGATGTTGTTTTCCTTCCGGACCAATTTCATTTCCTTCAAGGTGTATGTACATGAGTGTCTATTTGAAATAATAAGTGATAGGGTAAGAAAGTTAGGAGAACAATGCTTTTGTGTTACTGTATTGTGTTGTAGAGCTTCGGCAATGTATTCTGCTCCTTGATCACCAATTTCATTACCATAGAATTCCAATATGGTGAGTGTCTACATGAAATAGTGAATAAGTGACAAAATGTTACGAAAAAGATGAATGCTACTTTGTTCTTTTGTAGTGCTTTAGCAAGATGTTGTGCACCTTCTGGACCAATGTGATTTCTTTGGAGGTCTAGGATAGTCAGTGTCTATATGATATAGTGAATGATTGATAGAATAAGAACATTTAAGTAAAGTATGAAATAATATTACTATATTTTGTTGTAGAGCACTTGCAAGATGTTTCATTCCTTGATCACCGATTTGATTTTCATAGAGACCCAGTGCCGTGAGTGTCTGTATGAAATAGTAAATGAGTGATAGAGTGAGAAGAAGGTTGAAGAAAACAGAAAGATAATGTTACTTTATTTTGTTGTAGAGCATTGGCAAGATATTCTGCTCTTTGATGTCCGATTACATTGCGACCAAGATCAAGTGTCGTGAGTGTCTGTGTAAAATTGTGAATATATAATACAATAAAAAAGTCACACACAAAATAAGAATAATATTACTATATTTTGTTGTAGAGCATTAGTAACATGTTCTACACCTTGATCGCCGATTTGATTGTCAAAAAGTTTCAATGTCGTGAGTGTCTGTATGGAATAGTCAATAAAAAAAATGATGAGAAGATTTTGCAACAAGGAAAAATTTAGTATTACTTTGTTTTGTTGTAGAACGTTGCTAAGATATTCTGTTCCTTCGTCACCGATTTGATTATGATCGAGTTCCAGTATGTCAAGTGTCTTCATGAAATAGAAAGTGAAGAAGAGAATTAGGAAGTTAGGAAAGAAATAGAATAATATTACTGTGTTTTGTTATAGAGCGTTGGCAAGATGTTTTATTCCTTGATTACCTATGTTGTTCTTTGTGAGACCCAGTCTCGTAAATGTCTATATAACATAGTGAGTGAGTTTTAAGATAAGAAGACTGGAGAATGTGAAAGGACAATGTTACTTTGTTTTGTTGTAGACCATTGGCGAGATATTCTGCTCCTTGATCACCGATTTCATTACCATGGAGTTCCAGTATGGTGAGTGTCTGTGTGAAATAGTGAGCAAGTAATAAGTTGTTGCGAGAAGGATGAATGTTACTTTGTTTTGTTGTAGTGCCTTACCAAGATATTGTGCTCCTTGTGAACCAATTATATTCAAATGAAAATTTAGTTCAGTGAGTGTCTACATTATATAATGATTGAGAGATATGATAAAAAACGTGTTGAATAATCGCACTGTATTTTGTTGTAGCATATTGGCAATGTATTGTGCTTCTTGTGACCCGATATCATTGTCTTGAAGGTCTAGTGTGGTAAGTATCTATATTACATAGTGACTAAGGAATAGGATGAGAAAATATCAAATAATATTACTGTATTTTGTTGTAAAGCATTGGCAAGATATTCTGCTCCTTGTGGACTGAGAGTATTGCAACTGAAGTGAAATTTAGTGAGTGACTATATGCAATAATGAATGGATGATAGGATCAGAAAATTTAAGATGAAGAAATACTATTACTTTGTTTTGTTGTAGAATATTGGCAAGATGTCTTACTCCTTCATCATCAATTCTATTGTTACGAAGATCTAATGTAGTGAGCGTCTGCACAGAATAGTAAATTAGAGATAGGATAAGAAAGCTAAAGAGAGAATAAGGAATTGTTACTGTATATTGTTGTAGTGCATCAGCATGGTATTTTGCTCCTTGATTACCAATAAAGGTGGAATGGATTAGCAGTGTTGTGAGTATCTGTATGAAATAGTGAATGAGTCATTGAAGTGGAAACGTTAATGGGAAGAAGAGATAATATTACTTTGTTTTGTCGCAAAGTATTCGCAAGATATTGCATCTCTTGGGAATCGATATTCTTGTCATACATATACAACTCAGTGAGTGTCTCTATGAAATATGAAAATATTAAAATATCGATGAATGAATATGTTAACGAGTTGTTATATAGTAGATTTTAAAAGTTTCTATACTGTATATCATAGCCAAAAAAAAGCGAGAGTACTTGAAAATTTCGTAAGATATCTATGTTGTTTTGATGAATGTAAATTGTTGACTAACGTTAATGAAAAATAAAAGTTTTCGATTACTTTAAAGACCAAATTCTCAATTCATTCGATGTTGCACTGTGTTCTTCTGTTATTTTCATCATATATATATATGCCAATCTTAATTCCACTGTTAGGTTTCAAGTTTAAGCTTTTCAAAATTGAGCTCAATTGGACTTTGAAACTACGGAGACGACTTTGGATTGAATTCGAATATATGTACTTGGACTGTATCAAACTTAGCCTTGTTATATTCCAGCTCAGGCTTCTTATTCGGACTACTTTTAAAAAGTAGTTATTTCGAAACATCATTAGATTTTCAAACTATGAAACTAGAAGTTATCGTCACGTTAAAGTGTTACTTTAATTTTAAAATAATCAATATTGAAAGAAATTTTATTGTTAGGAGTAGATTATTTTTCGATCATACTTTTTCATTTAAAAGAGTGATCAAAGAAAACTGTTCATGTTTAAGGAATTTGAATCTTAGAGTCATTTTTCAAGATTTTAGAGTTTGACTTTAGGGCAAGATCAAAAACTTTTGCACAGTTTAGGAATCACCTTAGAGAAAGTATTGAGTTTAGGATGTACATGTACTGAGTAAGCTTTAGCAAGGTATTCGATATAAACACTTCAAAAAGTCTCAGCAATTTTACTGAGAAAAGCTGTGCAGGGTATTCTAGATTTCTCATGTTCTGTGTAACAACTGTTCATTTGCCATTTTCTTTTATATACACGGCTCCATATAAACAACTCGACAAAAGATACAAAATTAATATTTTTTCATACTAATTTTTTCTAGATTATTTACTAGTTGAGAACGTGCTGATCTCGATCGTAAATTGAGAGAGGATAATCCTGAAGTAGTCTTATGGAGATTCAATCAACTCGAGTCTGGTCACAGCCTCAAATTTGACCTGCTTGAGTTTTTAGAATTGAAAATATTAAATTGAATATAACCGAAAAAATATTGTAAATTTTTTTGAAAAGAAAAAAATTAGGTTCGTTCATTAACATACTGCAATTTTGGCAACAGAAGAACTAAAAATACTGTGCCACAGTACCTAGTTGCGTATTTGATCAGTACCTTCAAGTACTAATTTACTAAGAGCTTTTTATCTAATGTATCCATCCAAGTATTATTGACAAAGTCACAATATTTATATAGCTAAAATGTAGCCAAGTTCATGAACAATCAGAATATAATTATAGAATGTGTATATATAGTTAATGCTTTATGCCTCTAACTCGAAAGATTCTTAAATGGATAATTTTCATGATTATACATAAAATGTCATAGAAAATGTCATGTTCGATATATATCTCTATTTATTAATGAAATTTAAAAATTTTATACATAGAAATTTTGGTAATTCACTATGCTCTATAAGTACTGGAAGTTTCATATGATTTAGAAATACATGTGTGTACTGTGATTCAGATCTAACATGATTTGAATAGATTTTAAATTATTGAATTCTATATGAGCTCGTAAGTTATTAGATGTACTGTTTTCATTATAATTTTCTTTGAATTACGTAAGGTTCTCACATCCGAACGAATTATACTTAATTATAAGAAAATTTTTTTTTTATAAATTAGTTTATTTAGTTAATCTCAATAGTTTAGAGTGATTAGTAATATACATTGGTCTAAATAACAGAGTAGAAAATTCTTAGTAATCGGTTAGATATTTTTAAAATAGGAATAGAAAAGAAGTTTACTTGGTATCGATTGTAATTGTCGATAATAGTATTAAAATATTTACATATATTTGGGATTGTACATATCAGACAATAATCATCAAGTTCATCAAAAATTTGATGCAGAACTTTCACTGGTAATGCAAGTAATGAAGGTTTAATTTTTTCTGACATGAATAAAATATGTATGTTGTGTTAAAATGTGTATTTGTTTAATGGTACATATGATCGCAATATTTTTCTCCTTATAAGTAAAGATATGATTGTATAGTATCACAAGGTTTTATGGTTGAATGATTATTTGTGTGTATGTAAATCAATGTAAATGAATGGTATGAATAGTAAAATATAAAAGTATTCCCATTACAATGCTAAAATTCAATAAAATATCTCATAGAACATTTGTTTTCTTTAGACTCTTTTTCTATATGCTTGTAAAAGTTCAGACCAATATATTTTTTCTATTATTGGCCATGGACGGATTGCGTACTGTAAACTATGGAGAATGACCATATTCGAATCAAATGAGAGCTTTCATTTGATTCAAATATAGTAAATCTCTCTAACTTACAGTGCGCAACCTTTCGTTGTGAAATAAATCTCTGTGAATTTTTATCAAACTCAAATATACCTTTTCTAAACAAGTATATTGATCTCAATTGAAATATTCCTATGATAAAACACATGTAAAATTTTCTGTTATTCAACTATTTGGACTTAAAATTAACTTTCATTTCCAATACAAACATTATTTAAAACAGATAATCTAGATTAAATGAACCATGATTGTACCTTTATCTGTTCTTCTTAATCTTATTCTTATTGACTTCTTTCGTTTTCAGTAGACAGAATCTTGAATAATATTAGCATCGATCTCATTCGATATTAAAAGAATATTTTTCTAGCAAATTTATAAATTATGTCTGATAACTATTTACTCAAAATTTCTTTTCAATTTTTACGAGAAGTTAGGACGCCAAAAATTTCACTCTCTAATACGAAGTAAAATGAAATCTTCATGACAAATTCTTCATAGAATCGCTAACAAACCTACTTTCGACTTTAAAAAATTATTTCAAGTTTTTCATGCCTAGCGGTTATTTGTGGAAAGGACAAGTATCTTCTAATTTAGAATCATCCTCCAAAACTAGTTTAAGCTGTTTTCGTTTTAGGCTTCCCCATCCGAAGATATAGGATTGATAAAGATAAGAAAACCAGTTTTTTATAAAACAAAAAGAAAGTAAAATTTTTGAAAAAGCTCAAAACTACCTTTGAGATATAGTCGCAGATATCTGAAAAAAAAAGTTTTAGTCCGATCGGACAAAATTTGATAGGATCATACAGTATCAAGGAATAAGAATCTGTGGAAAATCCTATGAAGACTTTCTACAAAATATTTTTCCTCAAACACATGTCTCATTATTTTATCTGTGGTAAAAATTTCAATCCGGTCATCTTTACCATGTTCGAGATCTAGAAATGGTCAAAGAAAGAGAGAGGAGCTACCCTAAAATGATTGATTAATAAATGTCCAATGCAAAAATCTTTTTATCAATAATGTGAATCAAATAATTATTATTAAATTTGTTAACTTAATGATTAGTCTTCGAATGTTACATACTCAGTCCTATCAAAACGGGGTATTTATACCGTACATATACGTACCGTATTGTACCCGTATCGTAAACGGATGGTATCTGGTCGTTTTCATTAAATTTACCGGTATAATATGGTTAGTTGTTTTATACTGTAAAGTAAGCATAAACGGCCGCAAACATGCCGTTCTATAACTTTTTAATATAATCTTATGGAAACAGTATGATATAAAAAAAAGAATTTAGTCATCCAATCAGATCAATCAGTATGAATTCATTCGATATGATAAAATAGCATATTGTAAATAATTTAAAAATAATAAAATAAAATCTATTTTAAAAAATACTTACTATTCATTTCGATGTTCAGATGAATTTAAACAAAGAAAAAATTATTTATTTACATCGCACAAATAATTATTCGATATGTTCTATAAACCCACCATCGAAAATTTCAGGAAAAAAAACGATTAAAAACGGTATGTACTCTGTATTTGATCGTACCGTAATATATCTGTATCTATATTATTTTGCTGATATTCGTATACGAAAATGCCAGATCAGTGTTGTTTACGTACTACACAGGTTGACCTGGGTATTCAATCTTTAGATAATAAAAAATGAAAAATCTATTGATTATATTTGAAAGTATTGATTCATTATTTTTCAGTTTTCATAATACACATCATTTATACTTATCAATTTATATTAATTAATGAACTATACGTAATATGAATAAAATTTATTTTGTAGAATTTAATCTTGAATTCGAGAAAAAAAAATTGACAATTCTATTTTATTTCGTTTTAGTCTAATGCACACATTTGTATGTTTACCTTGATTAATAATCGAACAAACGATTGTCGTTTATTTTATATGTTACCTTAAGGATAAGATGAAAACACGTGCTGAATATTTACCTATTGAATTATGGATTTGTATATTTAATTATCTTGAAATACATGATCTTTTTCAAGCTTTTAGTAATTTAAATTATTATTTTAATGATATACTTTCATCTAATCATTTATTATTTCATGTACGATTAAAAGATAATGATAAAAATCCTAATTTACTTTCTTCTACTCTATTTGAATCGAATAGAGTATGTAATCGTATTATTTATATAGAAGGTATTACTCAAGGTTATAATCAATATATTCCTCGATTTCTTCATACAAATGTTGATAAATTTATTCGATTACATTCTTTAAATATTAAAATACGATTAAATCAAGAATATCTTATTTGTTTAACACTTGAAAAACTTTCTTCACTTAAATATCTTTCAATGGAATGTATAATGACACAAACAATAGTTGAAACAATACTTAATATTAAATCCTTACGTATATGTAAATTAATATATCGAAATATTGTTAAAATTCATAATTATTATTCAGATAAAAAAAGTAATATTGAAATACTTTATGTTAAAGATTATTATGATCATCGTTCAATAACAAATATATTTTTAGCTCATATGCCAAAATTAAAAATTTTAGAAATATCTGGTTCAACATATATACTTAATTATATTGAATTATGGTTTACATATAATTCATATTTTCTTGAAAAACTTCAAACTATTAAAATAAAATGTTCAATTGGTGATCCAACAATGACATTTTTTGAACAATTATATTCTGTTATGTCAATTGTAAAAAATTTATATATTGATATTGGTCCATCACGTTGGGATGAAGATATATTATATATATTAATTTATTATTCATGGCCAATTATAGAACAAATTCAACGAACTCATCTTTGTATTCGTGGATATATTTATATTGATCCAACTAATAATAATTTAAGAGAAAAACTTGATAATTATAAAGAAATTTTACTTTCAAAAAATAATCAAATAAATAATTGTTTTAAAATTCAATGGACTGAAAAATATTTAGCATTATCAACTATTATTGATGTTACAATAATTAAATCTTAAATATTTATTAGAATTATATTTATAAACTTTTTCCAACTTTTTTTTTTTCTTTTTGATTTTCAATATTCTTTAAGTTTTAAGATATTAGTAGCATTGAATTTTTCTAATAATTGTTTTTATAAAATCGAATAATGCATTACGAAATACACTTCCACCAGTTAATGTATAAATATAAAATGGCATTCCACTAGCTATAAATGTAAGAAGAGTTAATGAATTAAAAATTAAATTTTCGATAGCATTTTTTAATGAACCAGACGGTGGACTAATTGTAAATGATGCATAAAGTTTTTGAATTGCATGAGGACATGTAAATAGAATTTGTAGAATAACTTGTACAAGAAGCATTTTTAATAACTGTCGATCAGTTTTTTTCGATTGTAATTGTCTACTTGTATTCGTTGATATACTCTTATTTTCACGACTCGATGCTATTCCAGTGATAGTACTCACACGATTTCGTACTTGACGTACATTTTTAATGGTTAATAAACCAAAGATTATCATTAATAATAAGGGAAATAATGTTGTACCAAATGCATAGATTAAATCTGTTATAAGACTACAAATATATGTTGAACCATAACATCCACGCAAAGTTCCACTTAAATTAGCTTCATAACAATAAATTATAGGAGCATTAATAAAGCATGTATATAGAAAAACAACAAACATACTTCGCCATACATTTTTCATACTACTTATTTGTCGAAAATATGCATGAATACTTGATGATAACCATCGATCAATAGTTGCTAAAACAATCATCCATAAGACGATTGTTCTTGCACTATATAGTATAACATTACGAAGTTTACAAATCCATCCGATAGTTGAGGTTAAATCAGCTGCATAACCTGACATCATTCGACTTGTAAGTCCACTAATTATAACAATAAGACCAGCAATTGATGAGAAAAGAAAAAAAATAGCTGATGGATTTGAACGAAGAGATCGTTGACTCAAGACAAGAACATTAAGAATATTACCAATGATTCCAAAAATATAAATAAAAATTGATATATAACGATTAATAAGATCTGATGAATTATTCAACAATATAATAAGATCTTGACTTTCATTCAATGATGACATTTTTCTTATCACTGAATCAGATTAAAATTCACATACTGATTATGCATCGTTCTCAGCGATCTATGAACTCAAATTTTTGATAGAAATAGGATTTGTTGTAATGGCATGCAAGACGTTAATATACCTTTCAAACATATCATGATAAGAAATATTTTTCCTGCGAGTATTCTTAGATTTTAATTTCATCAGTCAAATGATGATTAGTATTTAAAATAAGTTCAAATTACGGTAATAGCTACATTTTTTATTGATTGAAAATATTTCAAACAGTAAAAACAAAACAATGCTAATAAATTTAAAAATAAGTATTCATTTTATGAAAAAATGTAGATCAAATTCCGAGGACATTATTCAATATTTTACATTTGACGATATAGACAAAGATCGAGGAAGTAATTATTTCAAAATAAACAAAAATCCTTTATATTATCTTATCATTATAATTTTTATCATAAGATACAGTAAATGATTTAATCATATTCTGTAGATTTTATCACATTTCAGGACATTTTTTTAAATTCTTAATTTTTTAGCGGAAAAACGGGAACACAAGTTCAATGAATCAAAAACGCGCCAAAAATAAGTGTATATGTAGGTACACCTAATAAAAAAAGCTTAACCAAAAAAGGAACTTTGTGGTGCCCTGCATCCCGATGCGCTCTTTCAAACAAAAGAAAATATAAATATTTTTACTGAGCCTGGACCGAGAAGTCCTTGTCAGAAGATCAAAAAATTATAAGTTGAGAAAAAACAAAAAAACATTTTTCGTTTTTCGTGTACTCAAAAAGTGAGTACACTGTAGAATCGGTCAGTATGCCCGACCGTCTACACGATAACTCTTCACAATTACATTCGATTGAGCTGAAATTTTGTACACAGAATTGTTTCATCAATATCTCGGTTGACAGAAGAAGATGAGAAGCATCCGGCAAGAAATGGCTGAATTATCGGAAAGAATATCATTATTCACCAGGCCATCCTAAGAAAGGGTACAGGAATTCTTTTCTCAGAGTTATTTAAAAAATATATATGAATTGACTCAGTTTTGCAATGCTGATTCCGAATATTATATTAGTTTTGAATTAATCCGTAGTTTTTTAAGTGAAAGTTGTCTAAACAAGGTCCCAAAATGCACAAAATCTATATACTGAGACCATTGTGCCTAAATATGTCTCGAGTGACTAGCAGCTTTGTGGCGTTCTAGATGCATGGTTTTATCGCTACTAAAAAGAGTTATCAAATGGAAAAAATTCGAACTCGATAGCTATTTATATTGATGGATTATTATTAAAATACTGACACCTCTCTCTATCATATATCTCTGATAGATCGATGAGGTTACTTATGACCGTAATCTAGCTAGATACAATCCCAAATCTATTCTGAAACAACTCCTCCGTACCCAATTTTCTAAGCTGAGCACAAATCTGAACTCGATTTCTATAATTTTTAAATATATAATATCACTGAAAGTTGAGACAATGGTCACTAGATAGGATCGCCTACAATGCCGTCCATGCTAACTTGGCTCCCCAGATTTTTTATTTTTGTAATTTAGTGAGAAAAGATGTGTCTTGATGAGACCTATGTCTTGTAAGAAAATAAGCCTAGGATATCGTGTACCGGGTGAGAAAAATCCAAAATATCACCTCCCGGAGTGTAATATTTCTTCAGTTTTTGATTTCTACTACTTCTTTTATCTGATAACGTTCTCACTTGAGTAGAATGAATCTGTAGACTAAACTGTTTTCTGTCTAATTGACATATCCCAGAGCTCAAGTGGCGAATCTGTCGACGAGATAAGGTTAACATGCTGAGCATAGACTCAAGATAGTTAGTGTTTTCGAGAGTGCCGATCAAAATCAATTTCGTGTCAATTATTTCAACTTCTTGAAGTACACATAATAGTCGGATTTAAATCCAAGGTTTTCACATTTATTTATTTTTATATTATTAATAACAAGTATTTCTAATTGAATTAAATTTTGTATTATAGTGAATGAAAATGGTTTGAATACTAAATCGATCATAAATGAATTTGATAAATGAAGAGATTTAATTCGTTGTTTATTAGGCATAATATAATTTGTATAATGAACATCAAAAGTTAATTTAGACATAGATGAAATATTGAGTTTGATTGAATGATTAAGAAGATTTTGAAATCGTATATTACGATTGAAAAATGCCTTGTATATATAATAAAAATCAAGATAATCGAAAATTTTATTAGAAAGAGTTTCAAGATATGTAATAAGTTTTGTGAATGAACTAAAATGCAGATAATAGATTTAAAAAAGAATAAAATATTTTCATTAACTTTTCCAAATTGCATTTTGTTGTACTATAAAAAAGTAATAAGAAGTTAAAAATATCTGCTACTTAATAACTTTTTTTCCTTTACTATTATGATAATCGTTAGTTACAATGTTTTTTTCGTCGTTGTTTGTTTCATACTGATTTTAAAATGGAGTTTCTAAAATAATAAATCAAGTACAATGTGATTCAAAATATGAATTTGATGAAAAATTGATAGTGAAGGAAATTCATACTGAATAAGCGCTATTGCTACAAAAAAAAAAGCATATTTACACATTTTTTTTTGAATCACATTAGATTAGTTTCAATGAATAAATCAGAATTTAAACAAGAGCGGCTTTTTCCTCTTCTAAATCATTTATAAGTTGAATTGAAGCCTCATGATCAGATGAAAACTAGTTATTATAGTGATAACTGTCAACCATCGCTTGATGATCGGACAGATACAATTTCTCTTTAATTTCCAAAGACGCTTCGAAATATAAATGATATGTGATTTATTTGACAGAAATAGAAAAATACAACGATGCATAAGATTGTAAAGGCTAAAATTCCGTACACAATTCTAAACATGTCTAAGTATCATTATGAAATATTTTTACTCAAAGTATGGCTTTTAGAAGAGTCGGACGAAAATAAAACATGCAGACACATCCAGCGGATTTAGAAAAATCTCTGTAGAATTGAACACGTTATCTTTTTATTCATGTAATTAGAATTTTATTATGTTAGGATAACGCACTGCGATTGCACGGAAAAAATAAATTTTCTAGTTGTTGTATAAAGATGAAGATGATCGATTTTATATGACAATTATTAAGATTCGAAAAAATAAACTGCGTTCGAAAGACAGATTATCCAAAGATGTGCATTTTGTATGATAAAGAAAGATTATATAGTTCGTTATTAAATGGTATTGTTTTGTAATAAGAAGCAATGTTCTTATGAGATATACAGGCAAAAGTTTGCTTTCATAATGGAAGATCGTAATGGAACAACTAATGTTTCGGAATAAATTTGTCTTCTGTTCTTATTCTTATCTGCTATACCATTTATTTTAATAGCAAATAAAAGCCTTCTTTGTAATGAATAATTGCATATATACGATGCTGGATAGTAGCAAATATGAATAATAAAATAATTGAAATAAATATTTTCGGATTCAAAATTCTATTATTTATGTTTTATCACAGACACATTGATAACTCTTTTTTTCTATAGTCAATATACTAGGATCGCTGAGTATTTCATTGTTCTTCGAATTTCAAACATAATTTTTAATTAATTTCATTATTGAAAAGGATCTTTGACAGTTAAAAGATGACCCAGGAAATGTACCGGTGACTATGCTCAGAGCAACAGTTGAAATTAAATACTTGTTTCAATGTTTTTTAATTCATTAAGCACATCCAGCATAATTGATTAGTTACTATAAATCTTGAAACTTTCAAAACTAATAACAATTCGCCCTCAAGATAGATAAGTGGCTGCATTAATTTACAGCATATACATCTCAACTGTTGCATGAAGAAAGCCTAGCAGTTTAAATTAAGCTAAATTTTCTAAGGAGAGCTCAGCTGTCTGTAACAGACATTTGATAATAAATCGAATTCTTCAAATTTTATAGACATTTGTCTTGCAAGATAAACTTTAACTAAATCGTAACTATAGTTCAAATAAAGACTGTCCTTTGGACATGTCCAAAAGGCAAACAATAAAAATAGACATTATTTATATCACATTATTGTGAAAATAATGTTTTCCACAATTGTGCTAAGTAATAATAACGAGTTCAATATTAAAGCATTCTCTGCAAACAAAATAGTAAAAATAGTTGTATACTGTGCAACTTTCTTTTATCCACATTGTTTGTTCTAACTCTCACTTAAACTTTCTAATCATCAATTAATTAATAGAATAGTTCATGTATAATTTTAAAATTCTTTTTTTAGATGTTATTATCAAATAGAATAGAAAACAAACATATAATAAGATAATTAATTTTTGTTTAGCTCTACTCTTTATACAGTTATTTCTCTTCTGTTTTGAAATTTTCAATATTTAAATCTATTTAAAATAGTAAAGAATTCTTAAAAGGTAATATTTTATTAATATACGATAAGAACAGAACCTGATAACCATTTTCTTTCATCATGTTAGTCGTATTATAAATAGTATTATTTCATAAAATAATTATCCTCTAGTTATTTAAAAGGAAATTATGTTTGACGTAATTACAAAAAATTAATATCGTTAATGAAAATAAATATATAAAGAGATGAATTATTGAATGAAATTTGTAAAAGAAAAAAAAAACATGGCTCAATATTTAAATGATCTTGCTGCTAAACTTAATCAAATTATTTTACCAATTATAATGATATTAGGTATTATTGGTAATTCTTCAAATATATTTATATTAACTCGAATTAATTTACGTAATCATTCATGTTCAAAATATTTCTTAGCACTTGCTTCAAATAATTTAATTCATTCATTTTATCTTATTTATTATCTATTACGTAATGGATATTCTATACATACTGAATATGTATCTATTTTTGTATGTAGAATTACTCAATATATAGGTGTTATAAATTCAATTTTATCACCTTATTTTATTGTACTTGCATCAATTGATCGATTTTGTGCTAGTTCATCAAATGTTAATTTACGTAAATTCAGTAATGTACGTGTGGCTCAATGGTCAATATTAATATTAATTAGTTTTTGTTTACTCTTATTTATCAATACTGCTATATTAACTGATTTACGTAATGATGGATATGGATGTAATATTCGACCAAATAATGTTTATAATCAAATATTTATTATCTTACCAGTTTTATTATTTGCTGGTATTGCTCCATGTTTAATGATTATATTTGGTTTATTAACAATTTATAATATAAACCAAACACGTGTTTTACTTCAAATGGCAGCGCATTATCGTCGAACAGAAGGTCAACTTGCACGTATGCTTCTTCTTCAAGTTGTTGTTTATATTATATTAAATATGCCATTATGTATAATGTATTTAATATTAGTTTTACCAACTGGATATGTTCTAATAACTTTATTTTTCTTTATTCAAGCAATTGTTTCATTTCTATATAATTTTTCATATTGTACACCATTCTTTTTATATATACTTTCAAGTCGTATGTATAGAGAAGAATTAATTCGATTATTTTTAAAAATATCTCGAATTCGAATTCATATTCAAATTCAACCAATAACAACATCACAAGATATTCGTCTTAAACGTCTAACACCTCAAAGAATACCTAATACATATCATTGAATATAATATATTATTTAAACTGAATTTCTTTTTTTTTTGGGTTGTATTCTATTGTTTTGTATCGTTCATTTAATTGTATAGTAAAGAAATTTTATTTTTGTATGAATAAATTTATTTGATTGAAACTGTTCGTTTACATTAAAATTTTGTTTTAAACTTCTCAGATAATATTAGAAAATAATATGTTTCTTACTTTTACAAAATTCTTTTATACTGTCTGTAACATACATTCATGATAGTACAATATAATTAGTTTCTAAAATTAATGCAAACATAAGAACTAAATATGTTTTTTCATTTTTTATTTGTAATATATTTGAAAAAAGAGATTAGTCGAATTTTGTAAATAGATTCAACATGTTTATCAGAAGAGGATTATAAGTTATTTATGTATATTTGTAATAAGAACAAATGCGGCGAAGTCATGCGTTTTAATTGTAGATTATAAAAATTTATTATACTTTCAAATGGAAGTACTCGTATGATTTATCGGCGACCCAGTCAAACATAAAAGTCTGAAAAACGCATGTAAATGCAGTATT
>JAJEKB010020682.1:822701-865059 GCA_022393335.1 Macrotrachela quadricornifera
CCGACCTCTCTAAGTTAAATCGTTGAAAAGTTATTCAACAAACAGTCGTTAACACTATAAAAAAAATCCGACATTAGTTATTTTACTAAATCTCATACTTTAAATGAGATTAGATCAACTGAAAATGAATACTAATAAAGAACGTATAGTAACTCTCTATATTGAATAAAAATTAATTTTCTTTTTTTGATATAATCTTAATTTTATCTATGATTAAGAATATATTCGTTAGAATTGAAATTTAATTTTTTGTTCTTCTGATTCGTATATAAAATCAGATTCATATTCATCATTTGTAAGTTACTATTCATTTTTGGAATAGTTATTTCTATTTTATCGATAGCTAGATATCGTTTACATTTTGTGCTTTCTGAAAAATTAATGTAGTGAGAGAATATATTTTGTAATTCAAGTGTAATTTTGATAACAACATTACTTACACAGAGAAAAGATAAGATTCATGCTTTCATTTCATTTGTAATAATAAATTCAAAAGGATAACAAGCACTTTTACGACATCTCCTTTATATTTATCAAAGATTTTTTTCACTATCAAGAGTTACAAATATTTAATATCAACATAATACAAGTGAATTAATATTTATTAAAATATAACTATAATTAATTATGTTAACAATTCGTCCAAGTCGTAATGAAGATATTTCTATTATCACTAATATTTACAGTTACTATGTATTACATACTACATACACATTTGAACTAATTCCACCTACTATTGAAGAAATGGCAAGTCGACGAGCAAATGTTCTTAGTAAGCATTTACCATATCTTGTTGCAGAACAATCAGATTTGGTTATTGGTTATGCTTATTGTAATTGGTTTAGACCATATGCTACATATCGCTTTTCAGTTGAAGTATCGATTTTTCTTGATCATAATGTACGTGGTAAAGGATTTGGTCGTCAATTATTAAATGCATTAATGCATGAAGCTGAATTAGTTGGTGTTCGAAAAATGTTATCCGTTATTGGTGATTCAACAAATGAAAGATCTATCAATCTACATCAGTCTGTTGGATTTTCACGCGTTGGTACGTTTAAATCTTGTGGATGGAAGTTCAATCGTTGGCTTGATATGATATTGATGGAAAAGAGTATAGGTGAAGGTGATACTACTCCTCCTGAATAAATAGTATCATAGTAAAAGAAAAAGACTTTCCAAATTCTAAAGTTGTGACTAATGTACTTTTGTATAGGAAAAAACCTATTGTCTTATAAATGATTTAGTAATAGTTAAAAATTTTTCTATAAATTATCAGTGGTATGACTGATAGTAATCAAGATACTTCACGCACGAACCATAACAAAGAACTTATTCTTCATATTAAAAAGTATAGATATAACTAATATTTCAAAAATCAAATAACTACCCTGAAACGAATCAAAAAAACAAGAAGCAAACAATATTATTTATATATTTTCTTGTTACAAAATATATAGATATCATCTTAGATAGCTTATGAAAGAACTGTCTCCAATGATCTTAATAGCTTATTGCTACAGAGATACTGCATTTTGAAGGGTACTTTTTATCTCAATCTCGTGATTTCTCTGAGGAACATTAGAAAAAGTAACTTTCGAACTTTGGTTTAAAACTTTCCACAGAAACAGACCTTAAACAGAATATTTTATTGTCAAAGTTTTAAATATTTCCATTGTTCCTATCCTAACATTTGTATTTCTAAAATTTAATATTGAAATTTTTTTCGAACAAAAAATTCTCACCAAAACGCGTCTTTAGAAATTTTTCTAAGTGTGATGCAGTTCAACGTGCATAAAACGAACTTATCGTATCTCTGTCGAGACAGAAACATTTCTTGCAAAAATATTACACTAATAAAATGTTCGTTGAAAATCACCTGTGTTATATTTATCATTCACTATTGATTATTGGAAAAAATAATCTAATTATAATACGAACTATACCAAAAAAAAATTCTAATAAATGATTTAACCAAAGCTAATCTCATATAGGAATCTTTGTGTCTCCAAATATCAGAGAATTATCATGATCTCTTAAGGGGCTAACCGTTCCCAAGGAGTTAAACAAAGAGCATTAAAAAAAAGAATATTGAGACATATACGTTCCATAGTCTCAGTAATGTAACTTCTAACAGTATTTTCTAGAAGAAAAAAAGAGTACAATCATTTCATCTTGAAAGTCTATACATGAATATGAAAAACTCTAAATAATTTAAATAAAAAAAATTCATATCTAAAGCAATACTAATATATATATATTTAGTCTCCTCGGTATTTGTATTTCTTGCTTGACATATGTGAAAAGTGAGATTTTATCAGTAGTACTCATTACAAATAAGTGTGCAGAAGAGATGCATGTAGCGATAAGACTTGTTGTTGTCAATATTAGAAGAAGTTGAATAAATAGAACAAGCAAGTCTGGTTATCTTTTATTTCGTGATAAAGTAAGGTATGTATCACTCAAACATTTTATTCAAAATGACGTTTTAGGATAGAATTGTGTGTATCGGAGATATCGATTTTGAGTTCATTCCTAGGATCTCCTCATCTGATGTGTATTAACGTTACTGATAATCAGAAGCTGCCTAGAAACCCACAGTGCCTTGCCATAAAACAGAAGGCACAGTACAGGAAATGTTACTGATAAGAACAGATATTTCAGAGATATCTGTAGTTTTCTATTTTATTCATCTAATTTTTGTCACAAAAATTTTATTTTTACATTCTAGAGTAAAAATTAGCTCTAAAATTAAATGAGTAATTAGTGGTATTTTACGAGTAATTCAATTTGTTCTTATTTTGAACAATATTCCTAATAGAAACAGATTATTTAAAATACATAGAAAATATTTTTGTGTATCCGTTACAAAAAATGTTAATTGATGGATGATCTGTTAATATCCAATGGTTAAAGACGAATAGACCTTTTATTCTCGTATATCGAACGACATCAACATTCGTGTTTAAGAACTGACCTGCTAATATCATTAAAATTAAAGATTTTCAATAGGATTTTCATTTCATTAATTGAAATATAGTATTTTCTGATAAAATAAATTTAAAAAAATTATTGTTTTCAATCTATTTTAACCAGTTTTTTTAACAAAAATAACAATTATAAACAACTAAATATCAGAAAATTGATTATAATAAACTCAAATTAGCTTGATGTCGATTTTAATTATTTGTTTTTGCTTTTATTCTCATCTATGACACATTATATATATCATTGCAATCTTGAAATCAAACAAAGTTTATTATCAACTTACCTATTCATCGATACCTCTCTTGAATGACTCTAACTGTTCTTGGTATGTGCATTCCATTTACTGTTTATTATCGTCAATAGTCATAGCAAAGCAATTATAAGGTTGCGTTCCTATCTCAAAATTCAACTAAACTGTAAAGACGAAAAGTTTCATGCAAAATGCACTGTCTAGATACTTTTTTTTATCTATACGGCTCTATTTCTTTGTAATCTACTTAAAAAAAATATAAATTTCAGATTACTATGAAAAATAATGATTTATATCATTTATATAGACGAGTTAGTTTCTTCAATCTTCTAGAGAGTCAAATTAAAGAAAGATAATAAAAGAATACTAAGAAATAAAAATGCATCTGTAGAAAAATAAATTTCTTCAATTAGTATGACTACTGCTGCTGTACGAAATGATGATTCTTATACAGATATCGATGATAAACATCTTGAAGTATTCTGTCTTATTTGGCTTGATACAAATGCAAATATTAAAGAAACTCGAAATACAGAACAAAAACTACGTTCTATTATTAATTACCTAAAGAAATTTGAAGATATAAAACAATGTCAACAATATATTGAACAAAGTTTAGAAAAAGATCGATTAATTCTTATTGTTAGTGGTCGATTAGGACAAGATTTAGTTCCATCTATTCATAAACTTCGACAAGTTATATCAATTTATATCTATTGTATGGATAAGAAAAGTCATGAACAATGGGCTCTAAAATTTTCCAAAGTAAAATTATTTAGAAAATTTTCATTTTTATTTCATTTTTCTATTTATAGGTAAAAGCTGTTGTTACTGATCTTAATGAACTTGTTTTACGAATTAAAGAAGATCATAAAATTCAAAAAAAAATTGAGGAACCATTATCAATTAATATTTTTACAACAGAAGGTAAATCAACAATGGAAGTAAATGGACAATTTGTTTTTTCTCAAGTTCTTATCGATTGTCTTTTACGATTAAAATCTACTGAAATAGATAAAACTGAACTTATTAATTATTTTAAAACACAATATCAAGAAAATCCTATTGAATTAGATAATATTCGTGAATTTCAAAAAGATTATGCACCTAATAAAGTCTTATGGTGGTATACAAGAGAAACATTTTTTTATAAAACTCTTAATGCTGCTTTACGTGCACAAGATGTTCATATGATATATTTATTTCGTACATTTATTTCTGATATTCAACGACAATGAAGTTATTATCAATCTAAGAATATATTAAAAGTTTATCGAAGTCAAATGATTACAAATAGTGAAATTTTGACTTTAATGCAAAGTATTGATCAATTTATTTCTATTAATTCATTTTTTTCTACAGGTACTAATTATATGAAAGCACTTTCATTTCTTGATTTTTCAAATACTTCAAATGATTTAGAACGTGTATTATTTGAAATTGATGCTGATCCAAAAATGGTTACTACAAAATCATTTGCTGATATTAGTGAACATAGTGATTTTCCAAATGAATCAGAAGTATTATTTATGATTGGTTCGATTTTTCGTCTTGAAAGTGTTATTCATAATGATAATCAAATTTGGAATATTAAAATGAGTTTATGTAATGATGGTGAACATCGTTTAAAAGAAGTTCTTATATATATGAAACAACAAATTGGAAATGGAGAAACAAATCTTCGAATACTTGGAAAGATCTTATTAGATATGGGGAAATTTGATTTAGCTGAAAAATATTTTTTTCGTTTGTTGAAACAACTTTCATCAAATGATCCTTTACTTGGAGATTTGTATGAAGATTTTGGTAAGCTTGCATCACAAACAGGTGACTATGATATGAGTGTTCAATGGCATCAAAAATCACTCGAATTTAAAAATAAAAATCAATTAACTGACAAATCAAATACTAATGAAACAAATAATTCTCCAGGTAATCTCATTAATAAGCAAGTCATCTCACGCTAATCTTTAGGAATTTAATTTTTTACTTTGATATTTTCGAAAAATTTTTCAACGAGTGGCATTGTCATGGTATGGCTAGTACGAGCTCATCTATACTACTCGAGATTTGAAGAATTTTTTTTTTCCGTATAAAATAAAGAAAAGTTATTGTGATAAGAACTATTTCAATGTTTCTAGCGTTGAAAACAATGTAAAATATAAATCTGAGCTATTTACAACGTGACTGGATCAACAAAAGAGATATAACTAAGGTCGAGCTTACTCTGCTTTTTATAAACTAAACGAAAAATTCTACTAACCTTTCTATCAAGATATGTCCTAAGTTTTAAAGACGAGCCTAAGCATTTTCGAAAATAATACACCTTCTCGACTATAATATAATGATCAGATAGACCGACTTTTCCTCTATCGATCTACACAAGGATGAATTCTTAAATATACAACTCTATATCAACTTGAATGGACAAGAAAAGAAAGTAAGAGGATCATAATGAAATGCAATAATAGGAACAACTCGTTATTCTATATCGGTATATCATGTTGTGATTTATATTTGGGAAATGGGATTTCGGTTTTCCATTCTTGGAAACGGAATATAAAAATGACATTCCTATTCGACAGTACATCTGCACTTGGTAGATAATGCCTCTATGCTGTAAAAAATAGCTCATAGACAGAATCTTTTAAGATTCTAGGTTTGAATACCATTTTACGAACCATTTTTATTTCTAACCAAAAAGAATGAACTGTTTAAAGTGAGACGTTTAAGCTTTAGATCTTTTGACTTAAATTTAAAAAAAAGATAAAATCTATATTGTTAGTCTATGATACCTTTACTTTTTTAGAAAATAAAGACGATGGTTCCTTCTTTAGCAAAATTATCCAAATGGTTTGTTATATTCCTTTTCTTTTTGTAGTGTATGTACACATATTATTTTTTCTGTTTCTAGTTTTCACCAGCCACACCAAATCAGAAAGGTAAGAGCATAAAAATCTTTGTATGTTCATACTACTTTTTTTTCGAGAAAATAAAATCATTTTTGAATTAAATTTCATAGTAAATATAAATGATTTATTAATAATTTTCGTTTTTATTATTTTAGAAAAAATTAACATACGCTATAATGAAGAAACATTTAAACCAATTAAGAACAAAATTTTACAAGTTCTGGCTTTGAATAATAAGGATAATGAAAAAAATAGAGATAAAATTCTAAATGATTTATTAGAAAATGGTTGGCAATCATTGATAAAATATCAAGAAAATATTAATCCAAAAATTTATAATGAACAAATAAATAATAATAATAGTGAATTAATAAAATCAATAAAAGAATATTTTGAACTAAAATGGAAAACACAATATAGTTTAACAAATCAATGGTTTTATTTATTCCTTGAACAGTATAAAAATGAAAAAAATCCTCAGTGGTATGAACATGTTTTAACTCGTACAGCTCAATATGGAAATAAATATATGAAAAATTGTCCAATATTATCAGTTGTTTTACAAATATTATTTGACGGAATTGATGATAAATGTTTAAAAGAAACAAATATTTTTAATAATCTATGGCTTTCAATTACACATGATGGTTTAAAATCAATTGAAAAATATTCAGATTATATTGGTCCAAAAATAATGGATGAACAAATGAATAAAAATCGATCAGTATTATTTCAAACATTATGGGAATATTATCGTCAAAGTTTATTTCAACTATTAAAACAAAGTAATATTGCAAATGTACAAAATTTATATGATTTAGTATTGAATGATGTTGTTCAATATGGTTGGATAAATGGTATTAAACTAATTGAAAGTGAAATAACACCTATCAAATTTAAAATATTATTAAAAAATATTGATTTATTTTTAAAACAACGACAAAGTAATTATTAAAATTGAAATTTATTTTCTTTATTAAACTCTATTTCGAATCAATATCGATGAAACTTATATTTTATTCATAAGTAGATCGCAATGAGACTAGCAATAATCTAAAATCGTCCAAACTCTTAGTGACATTTGAGAGCAAAATTTACTTTCAAAACAAAATCGTACTTGTGAATTTAAATCTAAAATTTTGTTCTGATTAAGATCTCAATTACATCTTATTCATTGCGTATAAAAAAAATTTTCATTATCAATATCTGCTTAAACTGATAAGAGTTTAATGATCGATTACAATTCATAACGATAAGTAAAATTAACACGGATCATTACATATAATTAATTATAGATAAATCACTTTTTTTTGTATACTATACAGGGTTGGAAATAATATTTTGCCCGGAGAGTATCGCTAAAATTTTAAGTAGAAGATATAATGAATTTTATATGAAATGAAAGCTTGTCAAAAATGGAATTTAGTGATACCAAATAATAAGGATTATGAAAATTTTTTAATATCGAATTTAAGAAACTTTCAGAAATTTGATACTTTTTTCATGGTGAAAAACTAAAGTGCCAATAATTCAAAAATGGAGTAACATGTTTTTCTTGGATAGTTTTACATAGCTCGATAGAGCTCGTCGGGTTCTATAAAACTGTATAAAGGAAGACATTTTTAAACAGAACTGTTGGATTAAAAGTCGCTCAGAGCTGTAGAAAGACGATACCAAAGCCCCGCATTTTTTTTTTACACTTTTTAGAATAAGTTCAGCGGTTCTTCATTAGTATCTTTGTGTAAGATGTTTGAAAATATACTTATTCGACGCAGCATGAAAACCTGCATCGAATGGGGACATTTTAAACCGCCTACAGGAATAAAAATAATAAAAGAAAAGCTAATTTTATTGAAAATTCAACTGTTTTTCTTCCATATTAAAAATGTGACTTTTTTAACGTTGTTTAAAGATTTTTCAAATAGTTTTTTAAATGTTTTATCACAAAAAAAGTATCGAATCTCTGAAAGTTTCTTAAGTTCGATGTTAAAATATTCTCATAACTCTTACCATTTTTGACAAGTTTTCATTTGATATAAAATTCATTATATCTTCTACTTAAAATTGCAACGTGACCCCCACTACTTACTTGGGCAAAATATTATTTCCAACCCTGTTATAGTACCTTTTTTTAGAAACTGAGAATTCTCTCTATTCTTTTTGGTAACACCAAACGGAGTGATAAACAACATCATAGAAGTTTTTGTTTTCGCACTCCTACTCTTTACAAACATTTCAAAAAAAAAATGAAAGATTCATTTTGACAATGATATATTTTCTCTTTCGTTTAGTTCCACTTCGTGCCAGTTTGATAGATATTCCTCCAAGTGCGAAATGGACTAAGGATGGTCAGACAATAGGAGGACAAAATCCAACGCTCTATGGGCCTCATGGCGTGTATGTGGATGATGAACAAACAGTTTATGTTGCTGATTATGACAATCATCGTATTGTAGCATGGCAATCGAATGAAGCAGACGGACAAATAGTGGCGGGTGGACATGGAAAAGGAAATGGTGCTCATCAATTGAATTGGCCAACAGATGTGGTTGTGGACAAAGAGAGAGATAGCCTTATTATTTGTGATCGTGGAAATAAAAGAGTAGTACGATGGCCTCGTCAAAATGGAGCAAGTGGAGAAACAATTATTTCGAATATATCTTGTTATGGTTTGACAATAGATGATAACAGATTTCTCTACGTTACTGACGATAGCAAGCATGAAGTAAGACGATATCAAATGGGTGAATCACAAGGAATAGTAGTGGCTGGTGGAAATGGAGAAGGAAATCGTCTCGATCAGCTCCATGACCCCTACTACGTATTCGTCGATGAAGAACATTCAGTATTTGTGTCTGAATTTTATAATCATCGTGTGATGAAATGGATAGAAGGTGCAAAAGAAGGTATTGTTATTGCTGGTGGTCAAGGACAAGGAAAGAGTCTGACTCAGTTGAATAATCCTTACGGAGTTCTAGTTGATCAGTTGGGTACTGTTTATGTAGCTGATGCTGCTAATCATCGAATTGTACATTGGCCTAAAGGAGCACAACAAGGAGATGTTATTGTTGGTGGAAATAGTCAACGAGCAAAAGCAAATCAACTCAATTGGCCCATAGGATTGTCATTTGATCGACATGGCAATCTCTATGTTGTTGATAGTAATAACAATCGATTACAACGATTTAACCTTGAAACACTATTTAATTAATGGGACGAATTGATAAATAAACTTTATTTCTTTTCAGTTATTGATTATTTTTTTGATGGATTTGTAATTTTGATTGAAAAGACATAAATAGATGAATAATAATCGAAATATTTATATTTGTGCGCGCGTGCGACCAGAGAAACCTTGTTTGTTAGAGTTACAAAGGCCAAAAGTGACAAGACAATGTACGTACATAGATGCCTTCTCGTTGTCGTTGCAGAACGAGAGCAGTATCCCTTCAGGCCGAATTAATGCAAAAAATATACATTAATTCGATACTAAAAAAGCTAAATACTAGAAAACTACTCATTCTCACATCCCTCGAAAAGAGTTTAATTTTGAGTTGAAATAAATATACTACTCTTGCTGTTTCAATGTAACAGTAGTACATCTGTTTCAAAAAAGTAAACAGTTTTCTTTCATATTTAACTTGTTCTTGACTATTAATTAAATGACTATTGCGTTTGGAACCGTACCTTCCTAATTGCAAGAAAAAATTAAGCCAATTAGTGGGAAATGACCGCTTTTTAGAATGACAAAAATTCAATTATTTCATCTTGTACTGTATTTCCATAACACCGGTCATTCTTTCAGTGAAGAAACAATCGACAAAATGTAAAACTATAATAATATGGAGTTATTTATGCTACTACTATATAAACAAAAATATTACTCATCGTCGCTTGTATCTTTCGCATCTTTTAAAACATCCATATATCGATGAGAAATAATACTTCGTAAGACTTTTGTTGATAAGTATCGAAATCTTGGTCTTGAAAATATTTTCTTTTTGCTAATTTAGGTTATTCATCATTACGTATATTTTGCGCTTTTTTGATCTTGTTGTACGCTTTTAAGCTTGTTCTTGTTGGATTATAATTAATTTTTCCGATGGTTTAATTTTATTCTACCATGTACAAAGATTCGGATGTGTACGAACACGTGCATAATTGTTTAATACATAATCCATGAATTTGTCAAATTTTGAATTAGTATTATCTAAAGCATCATATATTTGTCTCATAAAATTATTAATTTCATTTTGTGGCACTAATGGCAAACCTGTAACATTAGCTATTTGTCTTCTAATATTTTCATCTTTTGATCATCTAATTGAACCATATTTCTTAACTTCTTTCGTGTATTTTACGCATAATGGAAATGGCAGGCCCAAACACTTGTACTCGAAAATACTTCATTAATCGCATTAAATGCAGATTGCTCAAAATCAGTTAATATCGCAGTTGGTTGTAAAGAAATGTTCTCTTTTGTTGCATATTGAACTGATGATTGATATTAATTTATATAAATTTCTTGAGATTTCTCTTGGCAGTCCCAGGCATGTGAATAATATGCTTGACTAAAAAATACTGGTGATATACGAAATATTTCATCAGCATTCCAATCTTGATATTTACTTAAAGTTTTTAATGCTATTTCAGATGCAATTGCAAGAATTTTTGTGATATTGTTAAATTACAAGATATAAATTTTTTATTAGTTTACGTATACGACATATGCTCAGAAATTATAATAGAACTGGCGAAGATACGTGGCGTTGTCCAGGTAAAAAGAATATTGCATGCTTGATATCTTACAGAGTGACAATGGAACGATCGTCTATAGGTTATCGTCCTTGTCTCTTGCAAAATGCTCTTAGAGTGAGAGGTACACAGTTGCAATGTCATCCACTTCTGAGCTCACCAGGCTGCCATTGTTGAATGGAATTCACGCCTTCTCACTCTGATAACAGACTCTCTCAGCTTGTGTCAGTTCTATCTCCGGCTACGAAAACAATTTTTCTGTAGTGAACGAAATACAACAATACCTTGAAAAAGATTCATATTGGACTTAAAATGAGTTAATTTTGTGAACATTTCTTTTCTTACCTCCTTTCTATGTCATTGTCTCAACGATGCGTTAGTGGAAAAGTAGAAAATATCCTTGTGGTAGGGCCTTTTCTTGCTGTAACACGCAAAAACCGATACACCCTCAAGGTCAGATATGAATCATCTCTTACATTCGTAGAATTCAGTGTCCTATCGGCTTGGCAACGGAAGAATTACAGACTCCGGTAGCGTTCCCTGCTTCAGCCATATTTCAGAAGTAACTTTGTCATTATCTTTAGATGGAGTTGTCCATCTCTGCTGGGAGCTCGTTTTCATTTAGATGTTTCACTTGTAGTATTCCACATACTACCTTTCTGATATACTTGGACCATTTTCGCTTCACACTGGTACATGAGTGGAACCAACCCTTGTCAATCACGTTCTTAGCGATACATATTTTGGTCCCGTTTCGAACTCATTCGTAATCCCACTCCTACTCTACTTCGACTGGGATCGGATTCCAGCTGTCGTTCTGTCTTTGTTCCTGTCGTATCCTACCATAGTTTAATAGCCACTTCTGATTATATCCTTTTGTCCGCCGTTCTTATTTCTCTTTAAGCACTGAACCAATGTCATCCTCATCAGGAAAGTCTTTCTGTTGGAACTACTTTACCAATCCTATCCCGAATTATTTCTTAATGTCATCACCAGAGACTTGAACAATAGAATTTTAATGACCATGAAAGGATGCTCAAGTGTCTTTTCTCCTACATCCTAGATTCTTCTTTGGCCTATAGTAGAAGCCGTCGGTCTCAGCTATTTTCGTTGTTGAACTATTGAGGAAACAGTGAAAATTGGACTTCTGAGTTCCTGAAATAAGACTATACCAAATGTTATAGAGCGAGAAGGATTCCTTGATCTTTCTTTGTGTGGCAGTGTTCTCTGAAAAATTTAACGGCATTTGCTTACATGGTCAACAAATGCATAACGAATGAACACAGAAATATTCATCTCTTAGGTGCATGAACAAACTAATGGATCATCAAGGCGATTGCATGCCAAATTTGAAGTCTGGATCCTTAAAAATTCCTGATCATATATGTTCTATGTACTCAGAAATGGCTAGCAGCGAGGCTCTAATCTACAATTAAATACTGCAATCTAATTGGTCAGATACATGGTTTAACCTTCTGTAAGCTTTAGGTGAAACTTTTTCTGCTTAAAAGTAGTTGTTGTCCTGCTCCTGGGTACAAGAATGTTCTCTGTAAAATTTGGTTGCCTTTGTTTCAATGCTACAAAAATTGCTGAAGAATAGACAGACAAACAAATTTTCTTCTTTATATATATAGAGAGAGATATAGATTCTTTTAAGAGACGTGCTAGGAAACCATCGATACAACATTCAAGTGTTTATGTACGTTTGGTTATGAAAAACTAATCAATTATTGTAACTCCATCAAATGTCAAAGTAACGTTATTTATTGATCGTTATTTCTGAATTATATATGCAAACATCTAAGTGGAAGTTGGTTTAGTCGTCATTATGAAGAGATGTATTAGAGAATTATTTCTTTACAAGATACTTTCACTACCATTTGCTTATATTGCCATCCTTGCAATGATTGGCCTTGCCGCCTTTGTTATCATCGTGGATGCATTAAAATATTTCTTTGATATTGATCCAATAGGTAAAGGATCAAAGAGACCTGAAGAACGAAAACAATTGTAAAAGCGTCGACCATCTATTCCGATTCGATTTATTTATATTTCTTTTTCAATAACACAGAAACCAAATTCTAATATTCAAGTGCCAAATGTTCAGAACAAAACATAATCAATTATTTTCTCTTATTTCACAAAATTTTTTGAAGTTAACAACTTGAGTGGAGAAATGCGTAAATATTTGACAATAATATATCCTTTGAAAATCATAAAAAATAAGGCTGCCATTCGTATTGACATTTGTAGCTAGCTGAGAATTTATTTTTCTCCGAATAAATATTAAATTTTATAATATTATTATAATAATAACGCTTCTGTTGAAACTATAAAGTCTGAATTTACAGACACATTTACCGTTTGAATAGATTCTGTTTCCATGAATTGTTAAAAAGAAAGATAAAAAATAACGTTATTACTTCTAATTGTTATTTAAAGTGGATGTGAATATGTGGTTGATCCTTCTGTTCATTGTTAATTGTGTATCAGGTAAACATTAAATATGTGTTTTTTACCTCTGTTAAATTGTTTATCTCATTATGGCTTACTATTCAAATTATGAGATTTTTCGATATGATTGTTTTCAAAGGATCGACTAAAGAACAGTCTATCATGTCCCCCTCAAGAATAAGAGCAAGAGCTAGCGACAGTATTACCGAAATACAAAATAAATTTAATAAAAATCATATTGCTCGTTCTTTACGTTTTAAGGACAAATAAGCTTACCACCGCCAGCGTCTTGGGATCAAAATGCTGTTACAATAGCGGGGCAAGAAAATGGATCAGCTGGATCATCTCTCTTTTCTCTCAACAAACCATTTGGTATATCGATTACAAGCAACGATATTCTCTATATTAGTGACTCAGAAAACCATCGTATTGTTGTTGTTCCACTCAATTCTCCTATGAATGTATCCATCATTGGTTCTGGAGCAGGTTCTAACTCCAACCAATTCAACAGACCATACGATCTTTTTACTACTAATGAATCATTGTACGTTATTGACTCAAATAATCATCGGGTTCAAAAAATGTCACTCAATGGCTCCGATCCAGTCACAGTACCTGGTTTGCATGCATTATATTGGCCATACTATCTCTATGTAGACAATAATGACAACATATATTTGAGCAATACTTTAAAGCACGAAGTGTTACTTTTTTATCCAAACTCAACAAACGGCATAGCCGTTGCCGGTACTAATCAAGCAGGATCTTCCAACTCTCAGCTCTATCAACCTTATGGGGTATTTGTCAATAATTTGGGTGCTATATATGTTGCAGATCACATGAATAATCGAATTATGAAATGGTTTTTAGGAAATTCATCGGGCATTGTTGTCGCTGGCAAGGGACTAATTAATGATAGTTCAAATCCACTTCATTTTTCAACCCAAGTTATTGTCGATGAAAATGAATACATGTATATTAGTAATGGCGGTAATTCTAGCATTATAAAATGGTTATCAAATTCAGCTGATAGCGTATGTATTGTGGCATGTGAAGGTAGACATGCGTCGATTCCAACTCAATTGAATTCGCCACATTCTTTGGCATTTGATAGCCAAGGCTCACTCTACGTGAGCGATAGAGAAAATAATCGAGTACAAAAATTCCAAATTCTTAATAATCTAAGTTAGTATTCAAACAATTAATGTTCAAAACTTTGAACTTTGCATTCAGCTCATGTGAATCTATAGAACAATCTTCTGTTTGTCTTATGAATTTTCTCAGGAATATCCGAATGGAAGAATAGAACCATAAGATTTTGTATGATAATCTTGAAACTCCCATTTCCGATGAAATTCTACTGTGTGATTCTTCTATACAGGAATGTCTCTTACTTGTATTCAAAAACTAAAGCATTAAAGATAAGTTCAGGTCACAAAATAACAAAATATGCATTTTTAAAAAAATTACAAATTCAATACAATTTCTATTCATTAGTTCTTTAAACATAATCATTCTTGTATTTGTAGTAAAAATATTTTTGAAAGATTACATAAAATTATTTCTTCAACACTCACAGATAAATGTGATATTTTATTTACCCATGATCAGATGTTTTTGAGGTCTTCAATAACCCTTCATTGCGACATCCCTAAGTAATTTTATCGAATTAAGTTTATTTTACTTAAAAGAAAATAAATAAGAGACCATTCAATTCATTTTATTTTATATGTTTTGAAAATATATAAGTGTAATCGTATAAAATCAATTTCAATCAACTGAAATAAATAAAAATATTCCATTTATAACTTAAAATAGATTGAAAAAGTTAGAAATAATAATCAACAAAATAAAAACAATTAATAAATATTTTAAAATCTCTGAAATAAAACTAAATTAATTTCAAAGGACTGTATACGAATATAAAAATATTACCAGGTACATTCTTCTCTAACGAGATTGGGACTTAAAATAAATTTATAACGGTTAATCCATCTGTTATATTATCATTGTTACAATGATTGAATTACGATTTCTTCATGTTGAAGAGTTACAAATTAAAATCGCTATACAAAAATCTGTTTTCAATTTGAAAGAACTTCGTATTGTAATTAGAACTTTTTCAATCAATGGAATATTTATTTACAATACATAAACCTATCATTATAAAAGCTATTAACATTGGAGATTTTGCAAGAATCTTAGAATGAGACATCTGTACGATTTTATAAGATTCTATATAGTAAGAATCCAGTAATATCAGATTATTCGTAAGATTTCTCTACCTGAGTATCAAAATTAAAATTATCAAAGGCATTGCCTCAAACTGATTACTCGAGATTATTATTTTTTTTTATTTCTCAATTGTGCAAATATATTGCCTGGATAACCTATATAGATGTTAGATAAATGTTGAATTTCAGAATATTCTACTAATATATTTCATCAAAGATAATTTTATTATAAACAGTTTAGTTAGAAAATACTATCTTATATAGATGAAACAAGAACCACATCATAAGTCATGTTATTAACAACTATGAGTACCAGTAATACTTTAGTATCGCTTTTCGACAAATGACATTCATCCAACCAGTTTATCATAAGTAATGTTAACAAGTTTGTCAAATTATAAACAAGAATTGAATACATCGATCAAATATAGTTGATAAAAGAATTAGTTCCTAATATATGAACGTTTTTTAGACATCACAATCGCAACAGCATTCACGGACGAAACGACCTTAACCACAGATACTAACGGTATATTTGAATATTACTAAATGTTGTTGCTTGAACTTTTCTTACCTTATTTTATCTGCTTTACTAAAAAGTAAATTATTTAATGCATTATGAATTCATTACAGATGATATCATTCATCAAAAGTAAATCATTTGTCGGAGAAATTTCATTTTATTTAAAAAAATGTAACAAAATATCTCTTTTTTTTTGTGTTTCAGTTCAACAAATACCAAATTTCTTTGTCCCACGTGCATGTCCAAATGCATCTCGTATTGGTATTAATTGTAATATCTCTAATACCGCATGCAATATACTTCAACCATGTCAAAATAATGGTACTTGTCAAAACATCAATACTACGAAAGAAGGTTATATTTGTAGCTGTTTATCCGGTTTCACAGGTACGCAATGTCAAATTAATCAGCGACCTTGTTTATCAAACACTTGTTGGAATAATGGTAAACAGGTTTTTTTTCTTCAATATTAAAAATTCAATAAATAGTTTTTGTTTATCTAAAGGTACATGTAATGAAACAACTAATACAAAATTTGTTTGTTTATGTACCCTTGGTTGGACTGGTGAGCATTGTGAAATAAAAATTAATTATTGCGAAAATATTACATGTCAAAATAATGGTATTTGTCGACCATTATTTCTTAATTATTCTTGTGAATGTCTTAGTGATAACTATTATGGTCGTCATTGTGAAATAATCACAAGCAAACTTGTTGTTCTTCAAGTCATTTCAAAATCATTTGCTTCGACTGCCATTCTTATTTTACTGTGTGTTGTACTATTTGTTATCATAATGGATGTATTGAAATATGGCTTTGCTATTGATCCGGCAGGTAAAAAACTAGAGAACGTTCGAAGAAAGAAACAATCGAAAAAACATCAACGACCTGTAAGAGTTCGATTCACTTATGTTCATTAGTTACTGAAGAAACAGATGGCGAGAACTGATATAATATTTAATAAATCTCGATTTTTTTCTTTTCATCTTATGTGTTTGTCGTGTGGTGAGAGTTTTCCAATTTAATGTCATCATCAGTACTTATTTTCATATTTTTTTTTTCATTTGAATGATCTTCTTTTTGCATTCAGTATAAAAAATAAAATATGATTATTGAGAATATTATTAAAAGAAGCAAATTTAGAGAAAAGACGAAGTCAAAAATGGACTGTAATTCGCGCAGTGTTCATTGTGCTGATTTTATTCAACGAAATTCGTTTAAAGAAACATCATATTAATGCAGATGCTTGATTTATCAAATGTTCAATTTCAACGAAAGTTTTACTCACAAGTGAGATGAATGAAACAGATAGTGCAAGATTTATTCAATTTACTTTTCTATAATATCTGTTAATAGGTAAACGAGTTCAATATGGTTTATAGTCTTTAACTTAATAATTCATTGTATAGAGAAAAATAATATAGAGTTGATCCTTATATACTTTTTTCTTTCGTATTAAATGACAAGAAATTAATGCATGTTAATTTAATTATTTTAAAAAGAAAATAAGTATTTAATAATAAAGAAATTTTAAATTAAAATTTTGATATTTATTGTTAAAGAATAAAACTCAACGAAATAATTATAATCTCAAGGAATTTTAAATAATGATATAAGACTCATTTTGAAGAAGAAGAAGATTTCTTCTTTGAACTATTTGTTTTATCATAAATATTGGTTGAATTGCAAATATTCATTATGACGTATGAAGTAACTCTCTTGTTTTTGCTTTCTTGATATATATATAATTAGTTTATTATAATTGTAGACATGTATATCAGTTGCATACAATTTCATTTATTTGGCTTATCTAAACGTAACGTTGTCACATTTTTAATATACTTTTCAATTATCTTGGAAATTATTTGAGCTAAAAAGTTTGTTCAAACGCTAATGGATGTAGCTCATTGTACTCGATTCATGTTAAACAAAGGAAGTCTCGAGTTTTTTTTACTCCTGTAGAAAAAGCAAAAAACAGATAAACGTCACACTATTCCATTTCTTATCGTAAACTCAGATCGCTATTAATCATGTGCAAATGTATTTTCTATTATTAAAGAAAATCGAGAGAACATGTTTGCTAATTGTCAAAACTTCATCAATACAAAAACGACTTTCATCTGTCAGATTCTTATCTGTAGTATTTATTTTACATTTCAAATAGATTTTGATCATAATAAAAGAATCAAATAATTGTTAAGAAGAGTATCATATCCTACAATTAATCATCAGACGATTCGGCATCACTTTCATTTTCTGATGAAGAATATTGATCATTATAGCATTTCAAACAGATGCAATCAAATTTTTCTTTGGTTGAACATGCATGAAGTACCACATCTTTGCGTGACACCTTCTTTTGACATAAAGTACATTGATATTTTATATGCTTGCGCTTCAATCCATAACGACACTCGATTAATTCCTTTTGACATTCTCTAGTCATCGAGTTTCCTTTATTGATGAATGCACGAAGAAAATTAAGCTGTTTGGACTGTTCTTGCAGTTGAGTTTCAAGGTCATTTTGTCGTATGCTCGATATTAGGAGCTGATCTTGAAGTAGCTGAATGATAGGTCGAATCTGTTGAAAACTACATGTGACAAGATGATTTGATTGTTCGTCGCGTGGTCCTATCCAAGAACATTGAATATCTGCCGATAGACATTGAACTAATTTCTTCGCACATTTCGAATCGTGATCAGGAAAATTGCCACGTTCAATGTTAATCTGCTGACAATGATTACACCGGACAAGAAGTCGATCAAGTTGCTCAATCACAATATGCAAGTTGACTGGTGAAAAGAGATGTTTTTTACTAGATCCTGAAGATTGCTGACGTTGAGAATCAGAATTGGCAATTGGTTTGCGGCATAATGGACAAATATTATTGGAATTCAGCCAAGTTTCAATACAATTTTGACAGAATACATGTTGACATACAAGACTGACTGGTTTTTGAAATGGTTGTGTGCAAATACTACACTGAAGTGCACTAGCAATATGGGCTTCGTCCATATATTCATAATGACATAAACTTGAGTCCAATGAAGTAGCCATTTCGTTACCTTTCTAAAGAAAGATGAAAGAGAATACGACAATATGTATATTCAATACGCTCTATTATTGATAGAAAGATATAAGTTTGATATATGAATGAATCAAATTATTCTCGAATCTACCCATGTGTTCAACTGCGGTCAAACTGCGGCGCAGTTGCGCTGCAACTGCGATCGCACTGTGACCCGTAATTGCGAAAAACTGCGGCGCAGTTGCGCGAAACTGCGTCGCAGTTTTAGCATTTTCCGCAGTTACGCGCAACTGCGCCGCAGTTGCGGTGCAGTTTTGCGTAAATGCGATCGCACTGTGACCCGTAATTGCGAAAAACTGCGGCGCAGTTACGCGCAACTGCGCCGCATTTTCAGCATTTTCCGCAGTTATGCCGCAATTGCGATAAAAAAATCGCATTTGTAACAGAAGACGCCCAGTCCATATCAGCATTTTCAAAATATATAAAAAATAAATAAAAATTAATAAAACTAAATAAAATTTAATAAATTAATAACCATTAATTAATTAGTTCATAATCATTAAATAATTATTAATTCATCACTTAATATACCATTGCATTGATTTTTTTTTTAGAAAAAAAATGATGCATCTTTCTCATTGTAAAAAGTTAGAATGAGATAGAATGCTTGTGACAGTTCCGTTTATACCCCCATGCGTCAATCGAAACTACGACGACTGCGTCGCAGATGCGAACGCAACTACGCCGCAGTTAAGCGCACTGCGGGCACTGCGTCGCAGTTACGCGCAACTGCGCCGCAGAATCGCGACTGCGCGCAACTGCAACGCAGTTGTCAAAAAAGTGGTGACATGGGTAATGTCTGTTTAGTGACTCACTATATATTTGCAATGGAATTAGTCATGAATGAATCAAATTATTCTCGAATCTAATGTCTGTTTAGTGACTCACTATATATTTGCAATGGAATTAGTCATGAATGAATCAAATTATTCTCGAATCTAATGTCTGTTTAGTGACTCACTATATATTTGCAATGGAATTAGTCATGAATGAGAAAAAAATAACATTGCGTAATACAATCATTTGTAGAAATAACAGATACACAAAATCCTACTTATAAGTTTTTCTTACTTTTTATTTGATAAAAAAGCTTGTCAGCGCAGCCCTTTTAGGGCTAAAATGTGGAACTCACATATTCATATAAGCTAGGATCTCTGTTACTCTAAATTTTTTATAATGTTAGTGCTCTACATTGATAGATATATATTTACAGCAAAGCTTTAAGGTGGAAGAGAACGATGATAAAATACAGGAATCATTTATTGCGTCGTGTCTGCTGCAATGGGGAGGTATTTTTGATAGAGATATCTGCAATGAAGACCTGCCTGTAATTGGAGCTGATCTGTAAGGGGAGAGCTCGAAAAGTCTGGACTTAAAATTTACATTCACTCTTTTTCTTCGAAAAAATATAGCCACGTGTGTCATATCTGCGACGGTCAGGAAGCGTTGCTAAGGAAAATTTGTACTCAATGACCTTTGACCGCGGTTGCTATGAAAACTGTCTTTTGACCTTGGTTGCTAAGGATGTCTGTAAGGGGGGGGGGGGGGGGGGGGGAGCCGCACAACTTCGACTTGAAACTTACACTCACATTTTTCATATGTGAGTTCCACAAAAATTGATGATATAGAGATGAGTACGTAGACAAAAGAGAGTCAGATGCAAAAAATCATCAAATAGCCATTATGACATGTTTCAACTTTATTGAGAAGCTTCTTCAGGTAGTTTGTGCCTTTCTTGCACTTTCTTATATAAGTAATCTCTTTTGTCTATTCATTTCAATTGAAAGACAGCTATATGTTGTATTTCCACTTATAACCTTCAATATAGCAAACACTCATCTATAGAAGTCAAACACAATCAATAAACTGCTCTTATCGATATTTATTTGAAAATAAAGACAGATTATAAAAAAAAACTTTGTTATCGCTTATAGCCTCTCTACTTGGATTATTACTCATATACTTCTAGTGATGATGCGTATTCCTTATGGAAAGATTGCATATGGGATGAAGGTGAGAATAACTGCCATGCTTTACATTTCACGTCTGTTACGACGATCATTAGATGGCTTAAGATTAGTTTTAATTTAAAAATCAAAACTAAAATCTAATTAAGATTGTTGTTATATTATAATCTATTCTGTGATAATGATGGCTTTGATCAATTTTGTATGGATTCATGTTTCACATTGCGACGGTTATGATTACTGACAACTAACTTAGATCTATTACTGGTATATTTTTGAAGATATTTTCATAAGCTTGATGAATGTTTCGTATGAATTATTGAAATTATTTTTCATGAGTGTAATGAACGAGTAATTTATCTCCATAATTTATTTATTTTTTGTTTTCTATTGTTCTCTTTAGATATGCTTTTGATTCGATTTGTTCTATGTAACCCATTGTTGTATGACGCACAAGAAAAAAAATTTGAAATTAATTATCGATAAGTAATGATCAATAACCACGTAAGAACGAAACGCAAAGTCGATGCGTCGAAAAAATTAAAAAAATCATAGTATTAATTGCATATTGTAGACAATAAAAAAAGATATGATTTTATCAAAAAATAATAAAATTATTCAAAAAGATAAATTAAAAATCATATTATGTGTTAAATATCTTCGAAAAAAGTACATCCTACTATGGAAATAAAGTATTCAACCGATGAAATTTGCATTCAAATATATTTTATTTTAAATTAGAAAAGATTTTGAGCTAGTGTAACTTAGTGGTGTAAATAAACGACCTATCATCACTGGTTCATCTGTTCAAATCTAATCGTCATCGCTTAAGGGAAAATTCAATCCATTTGACAGGGTAGACTAAGACCATCGAAAAATGTCGATGATAGTGACTCAGTTCGAATCTGAAATGGATTCGAATATATTTTTCAAAATTTTTAGATTTTTTATGAAACGCATTCAGACACGTTTTAAGGCAAAGAATATCTTATAGATGGAAATGATTCTAATCTTAACAGTTGTATGATAGACACTTACGCATTATGAAACAAGTAGCACGTATTCAAGAGATTCGCTGACCTTTCCTCAAAGAACCAAATTCTATCATAGCATGCTTGAGAAGAAAATTCATTCCGAAGCCTTAGATGTTTTTCCTAGGAATGAGCAATTTCGATCTCGACCCTGACCTAAATCATATGGCGATTCTAGGGATCGCAGTGGCCTATGTCTCAAAAAGCAGGAGAATAGGCAGGACACTTCCATTAATAAAACTAAAAATTTTGGCAGAAATCAGGACATCAAAAATCGATTCTAGTATCGACAAATCCAGTGTGATTGAGTTCGTTGGAATTTAGATTGTGTGTTGATCAAGTAGTTCTACACATTCTTTCATTCTTTTGTCTTCCGAAGTTTACTCGGCTTATAAAAAAAATATAATGTCGACCGTGTGTAATTGTTGACAAATGTATTTCTTTAGATATAGCCACTATGAATTTAGATAAAGACTATATTCGCATTCAAATTATTTCTCAAACAAGGTATTGTTAGCAAACGTCTATAAGTATCTGCTCTTCGAATTTCTGACAAAGTAAAAATTTTTCAACTTAGAAGCCTAAAAAGACAGTTTCATATTCTTTCTTACCAAATCAATGTATTTTAAAGATTACTAGTCACTAAAAAATTTTATACACTTACAAAACTCTACTCTTTGGCACTAAAAGAGTGATCGTATCCGAAATTCTACTATCAGCGCTAGAAATCATGGCAGTCGGTTGCTTTCTTCTAGTCACTTTTTGATGGAATTCATTCATTCAGGTAGTTTTAAAGATGACTGGTAGTAAATTGTCAATGAAATTTAGCTTCCGTTGAAAGGGTCAAAAAACCAATCTTCGGATTTTATCTCAGAAAAGATTTTGCTTACAAAAATATACTTTTAGATCTTAACTATAAAATATTGAAAACGCTAGGTCTCTATCTGGTCCCTATCAACAATTACTCAAAAAACAGCTGACTGCCATGACTTCTAGCACCGATAGTAGTTCATTTTTAAAAACTTGAATGTAATTTGATTTGATTTAATCTCATCCACTTTAAATTCCGATAAGGAGGCTAGTCAATTTGAAAGATTATTTAAAACTAGTTTGCAAAGCGAAAGTTTCGCAAAAGTACAAAAATATGGTATTTGAGAAAACTTTATCAACTTCTCCTCCAGCAATAGAAAAAAATGTTAAAGAACAAACTTCTACCATCTATTTTAACAAAAAAACGACTCATCTTCTCTCACTGTGTCTTTTACGTTTCTGGTAGTAGAACATCATGGTTTCGATAGCACAGAATACGCAACATCATGATTCATTCGTAACAAACATCGATGGTTCGCACCGACAACGAAAGAAACAAAGAAAAATAACAAAAAGATATAATGTGAAATTAATCATTCTTTATCTATGAATAAACTGATGCCAAAAAAACACGATCGTATACAGGCATTGTAGAAAATGTTTTACTGTTTCGTAGGCGTACTTTTACGGCCATAACTCATCATGTAATAATCAACCAAATACATGATTTTTAGACAGCTTTATGCTCGCTATTAACTGTATACGAAACAATAAAAAAAAGTTGTAATACTATGCCTGTTAGATGTCAATTTATGGCTGTTTACGAACGCAAACTGTATGAAACGACAGTATATGTCGTCGTTTTCGATAGTTACGGCGATTACAATCATTGTATTAGAAATATTTTGCACCTATTTTAATACGATTCTCTACAAAGGTTCGTCTAAGAACATTCAAGACATCAAAATAACACCAAAAGAAAGGCTCTATATCGACAAGTCAGGAATAAATCAGGAAAGTAAACACGCTACGAGGCTTGCGATTGCCATATAGTTTCGATTCAAAAGAACCATCTATATGGGTGCGTCCATGGAATATCATCAGTCGATCGGACGACCTTGTCCAAATTCAATGAAACTTTCAGGGTTTGTCGGGCTTTTTGTATTGATCAATTCGGTAATAAATTTGTTAGCGTTTGACTTTATTTTTATAGAGGTTCATATCAAATACTAGTGATGCATTTTATAGATTTTTGCGATATTTTGAAACAAAAAGAAATATATTTTTTTATCGAAAAATCAATTATTATTCACTTAGTTTCTAAAACCAATTACAGATTGGAATTTATCGTGAAACACTGTGCCAAAATTCATAAGAATCTAAAAACTTTTTACGCCTTTAATACCCACTACTGGCTCACACCATAGAGGAATAGTGTACATAACTCAATCGGAAAAGCCGAATTCTGTAGATTAGTGGTACTACCAGTTTGATAGAGTAGAACTTGGTCTACAAGATGCACTAATTTGTTTTCTTCCTTTTTTTGGTTTTGGAGGATACGACTGTCAAAGCTATGTTCTACAAGTTTTGTTTTATATATTTATCAGAATTTAGTGAAAATTGTAGTAGAAAATATTTTGAACAGTCGTGCTTTCTAGAACTATAATTGCGAGAAAAAGTAATTAGTGTATGTTATAGAGCAAGTGATTTTCTATCAAACAAACAAATGTCACTGTCCAAGACTATATGATTTTTTTAAAATGTTTATCAGAATTTGCTGAAAAAATTATGATAAAAAATATCTTTGACAGTTGTACCCTCCAAAATCAAAAAAAGGAAGAAAATAAATTAGTGTATCTTGTAGAGCAAGTTCTACTCTATCAAAATTGCAGTACCACTAATCTACAGAATTCGGTTTTTCCGATTGAGTTATGTACACTGTTCCTCTATGGTGTGAGCCAGTAGTAAGTACAAAAGATGTAAAAAGTTTTTTTTAGATTCTTATGAATTTGGCACAGTTTTTCACGAGAAATTCGAGTCTGTAATTGGTTTTAGAAACTAAGTGGATTATAATTGGTTTTTCGATAAAAATATATTTCTTTTTATTTCAAAATATCGCAAAAATCTATAAAATGCATTATTAGTATTTGACATTAAACTCTATGAAAATAAAGTCAAACGCTAACAAATTTATTACCGAATTGATCAGTGCAAAAAGCCATACAAACCCGGGAAGGTTCATTGAATTTGAATGTGATCATCGGATGGTCCTGGCGCGACTCCACGGATACACCCTCATATGATGGAGGTTATCTATTTCTTTGTATTTCACCAAAATCATTATATTCATTTTCTTCGATAAAAATTTATAGCTCTATCACTTTTTATATTCCTCTTGTCTTTCCATTTTGTTTTGATGAAGTCCTCAATTGTCTTCAAGTCACAGCATGTGATGGCTTTCTTATTAACATCAACAATAAACAGATTGGCTCCTCATATTACATACTTTTGTTGCATCTTTAAGCAATTGTAGGTACATCATATCATCAAGTGTGGTACTTCATATAGTCAACTGATTGCTCAAAAATCAGGCTTATCTTATGGAGATTTGTACTTGTCTTGTATTTGACTGCGTGTGATTGTATATGTAATCCTAGTTGATGTATCGACTATAAGTATTATCTGTCGAATAGTGGCATTGTGATGCTTCATTCAAGAAAAACACAATGAAGCAAATTAATCTAGGATTGTCGCCAACACAGAATCATCGTGTTCGCTATGAATTCACAAACTTCTTTCTTTATATGCGGGTAGCGTAATAATTATGCAATCTTGTATGTGAGAAAAATTCATTCGTTAGAAAATCGATAGTAAGAAATATTCTTTCTCGCTAAAATATTTTGCTGTTATACATAACTCTATAATAATCATCAAATAATCCTTAAATGATCTATAGGCTATTTCGAGAAAATGTTAACTATTTACATATCAAACAGTCTAAAATATGTCAACAGAAAGTAAAAGCGAATGATATGTCATTAAGTTATCAACACGTCTTATGATAAGAAAGAAAGTTTGTATAGAAAAAGAAAGAATATCAAATTATTGTCTTTCTATTCTCTATATTAGTATAAATTATATCGAAGGATCTTCTTTTGGTAATTTCATATTTTCTTATCCAAATCAGAAAAAAGCAACAAGAATAAATCAACACATTATTGTGTTTGTGCGTTCGTTTTCCTCTTTCTACATATTCTACTGTACGATTCTCAATAGAAATATTTCTTTCATATTACAATATGATAAAGACATCATTAATCTGTCTTTTCTTATTCTTTGGCTTTTCTATCAATGGTAATTCTTTTGCTATTATGTATTAATTTTAGTATTTTTTTTCTTTAAAAAGATGCTGCCAATGTTGTTGTATCGGACGATCAGAAGTTCACGTTGCATGGACGAGTGACTTTTCCTAAAGGAAAGCCACCGACTATCGAGCGTGGAGCTAAGCTCTATGTCGAAATACAAGACACATCAGTGCAAGATGTTGCAGCAACGTCAGTTGCAAAAACAATGGTGTCGCGAGTGAAAAAATTTCCAATAACATTCGCATTACCATACACAGCAAAGGATGTTGCTGATGCAACAAAACGTCGTAACAAAGCGTTAGGTCTTCCTGATGAAGCAACAAGTAATACCTACTCAATGGATGCTACCATCAAGAGTAAAGATGGGAAAACCCTACTGTTTACAAATGACGTAATGGTTTTTGTCAAACCACTAGGAAATAACCGTACGAAGATGATCGATATACCTGTCATAGCTGTTCAAAGTAAGAATTCTATGAAGAACTATGACACGTTGAACAGTGAAATTTTTGAATGATTCAAATTACCTGAAATTTGACAGATGGTCAGATAATATCGTTAAAATTTCTAAAAAACTTCATTGTTTTCTTGAAGTTGATACATTGATAGAATAGTGATTGTTTTCTCCAATTGATGTTATCAGAGTTATCAAATAGAAAAAAAATACTGAAATCAAATATCGAGAAATTTTCAATATAATTAACAGAGGATTACAAGAGTTTCTTTTTAACATCTAATTTTAGGATTTTCTCCAAGCACACCAGCAAGAAGCAAGAAAGGTGGCAAGATACCGAGTACGTTTCCAGAAGTCGTTGGCAAGAATCTTGACGAAGCAATCAAGATTATCAAGGAGAAGACAGGTTTCACCAATGTATTTGGCTTAAAACAAGGAACACCAATGACTCTTGACTATCGAAGAGATCGTGTTCGTATTGTTTACAATGATAAGGGTGTGGTCACAGAAGTTCCAATGGTCACATGAACTCGGATCAATTTTTCTGAAAGACATTGAAGAAGTTTCATTTTATTGTCTTCTTACACTATATTAACTATAACTTAATCAATTGAAATTTACCTAGATTGATAACTCACATTCAATTATTAAAATATCGAAAAGAAAAGTATAAACTTCTAGATTATTATGTTATACAATTTATTTCAAAAATAATAAATTCGTACCTATGTTGAACAATACAGAAATAGATATATGACCGATTCCGAGTCATTTCAGAGGTTTTATAGAAGCAGTATTCTTGTCGGAAAGCACAGGAAACTGACTGGAATTTACTGAAAAAAATCTCGAAAATTTTCGGCCAGAATACTGCTTCCATTTCAAGGCGCCTTTCGATGCTTTGCTGCAAAATTCTATGGAATTCGGTAGCCGTAATCTTCGACCTGAGTATTATTGACCTATCTTAGCTAAAAATACACTTTCTAAATTCATTTCTAATTATGTCTACATACTTTATATATTTTGTATAGTCAACATAAATAAAATTACAGAATGTTTTTTATCCCCACATAACGAGATAGTTTGCTGTTAAGTGTTTTCAATTATAATGATGCGCTAAATTATCGATAAGCTGAAAGATTCATAATATTTATCATTTATCATATATATTACTTTCTCTATTTTGTTCAATATTATTCAATAGATATCTTTGTCATTGAAATAAGATAGTGAGACTTTCTAACTGAAATAGTTCACTTAATATAGAAAATATGAACAGATCAGAAATTAATCTTATTAGAATAGGACTATGAGTAGTAATAAAAAAATATCATGTTACAAATCTGAAGAGTTGAGATGTAGACTGTGAACTAAAAAAAGATGATGTGTAATTAGATTAAAAAAATAATTTGCACATTGATATGTATCTCTGCTGAAAAACTAAATAGTAGAAGAAAAGTTTCTTTTTGAGAATCTATGGCTAATGAGAGAGGAAAACAATGTTTCGACTGGATAAAGTGTGCAACAAATGAATGTACAATTATTTCTTATTTTTTTCAAAACTGTAAAGACAAAGAAATAATGAATATCGATTCTATTAATCAATGTGATCGGTAACAAGAATGGACTATTTTCTTTGTGTATTCTATGTCAAGTGAAAAGAAAAATAATTCTAGTTAATTAATTCATGAAATAGCTATTAGTAAAATTGGAATTTCTTTATTCGATTTCTTTAGGATAATAATTTAATTTAACTTTTAATTTAATAAATTACGAAAAAAGTAAATAAATGAAATTAAAAATAAATATAAGTTGACACCTCAAGCTAGCATTCTATATCTCTTCTTTCTGTTTTGTTAAATAGATTCTAGACACATTTATTCCTCTATGCAGTTTTTCAATCATTAGGTTTACAGTAATATTCGTTATTTAATCTTTACAAATGTATTACGTCTCCTGTAATAAATGGGTCAAACTTTAATCGTAAATTTACTGGTGATTTTTTTTTATAATTCGCTTCTGTATTGTGACACTTGGGAGTGCTTACATGGAAGTAGCGGAAAAAAAAGAGAAACAAAGATTAAAATAAGATTCTAACAATGTTAGATTTTAAGTCAGTGATTCACGATGTCATGATTGAGATTTTTCCTAGCTACTTCTTTAGTTTCAATAGAACCATACCAAAGTAAATAGGAGTAATTTAACTATTTGTTTATTTCTGTACAAAATTAATTCATTTAATCAGAAACGGTTTTAGGTCTTATTAACAGCTTCTTAGCCTAAAGAGATGTCTCACTTCGTCGTTCTCTTCTTTTTTAAAGTTGTCCCAAAAACTATGTTGCCTAAGAATAATGAGTTTCCTAGATCGGACTTGTATATCTTTTAGCGTAAAAATCTAGTGACTTCCCTTTAGTGATTGCGAATAAATCATCTGTCGCCATCCCTTTATAATTCAATATTTAATGTCAATATGAACGAAAACACTGCGTTGAGCTCATTGGTTATCCCGAACCATCGTCATTGTGATACCTTCTGGAATGAATGGTTACATTTCGATGAAAATTGGACTTTTTGTCAAGGAGGGACATATAGTGATAAGGAATATCAATGCGGTTCCGGACAATACATCAATATATTTCATAAACATTTTCGACTTATTATGATATTAGGAAAATTTACTTTTTGCACTGGAGTATCACTAACTACTATTAATTAGGGTGAGCTAGTGCCTAAATGATATAAAATAAAATCATCTTTAATATTTGTTGCGTAAAACTATACAAACAGTTTTCTACAAAACTACATCTCAATCAATTAAATCTAACATTCATATGAAACATGAGAGAGTTTTAAACACTGCTCGTGAGCCTAAAATATTTAATTAATTTTGAACCTAATTAGTTAATAATTCAGTCAATAATTTATCAATCCTCTTTTTAATTGCATAGGCGTACCTTTGAAAGTATTCTCTAGAATCTAAAAGAATTACATGGATATCTGCTATAACGATTCTCATATCGTTGAAAACTGTGGATTAGGTATACTATTTATGATCTTCAAACTATCTGATGAGATCCTTAAGCAAGATGGAAATGCGTCATGATTTCCTTTGACTCACTGATCCTCACCCTCATCCTCAGGATGCTGACCATTCCATGCAGAATTGAATTCCGCATTGAATGAAAGTGAGGCGATGTCCCTCGAGTTTTAGAAATTAAGGGAATACTTTGAAGAAATTCCGTTTTTCTTTTATTGATAAAATGAAGAAGAGATATTAAGGATAACAATAAAAAAGCATAGAGCAGAAAGAATAATGAAGAAAAGAAGGATTGAATAAATAAGTAAGTCAAGTATTATTCATGAGATGTCTTTCGAATTATTTGTTTTTCAAACGAATAGATTTTAATATTATTAATATAATGTAGAAAGATCTATTTATTCGATCAAGGCAATCTAATAATCGGTTTGGCGAAATCTGGCATAATGTAACATAACATGTTACTATTCACTAATCTAATCACTACGAGAAATCTTGCATACTATACTCATTTGTTTTAGACTCATTTGTCAATTTAGAACATGTATTCATTTGAATATCATTCTTCTATCGTTATTTTCTTTCTCTCTCCATAGAAAGAGATAATCACAAATACCTGATGTTTTCAATAATTAGTAATTCTCGGTGTTTCTTTTCATTTGTTTCACTGCACTTTTAAGGCATCAAAATTGCAAACAATCGAATTCCTACTATTCCTCAAAAATAATACATTCAAATGTCATAAAAGTAACCGACAATAAACACTTTAATAAATGCCAATAATAATACATTAGAATGCATTAAAATTAAAGCCAATCGACATGCTCACATGCTCCAGTACTATTGTATTAAAATGCGTTTGAGGCGAATCAAAAATCATCAGCTTCATATCGGTCAAAAAGTATTATTTAAATAAACACCATTTCGCTTCTCTTCGGAGTTGAACGAAAACGAAATTTTCTGCAGCATCAAACGAAATTCGTTTATGTTTAATAGTCTTTATTTTTGATTTTAATTGAATGAAATATATTCTTATTTCAACGTTGAATCCAGATAAAAACTTCTTGAATTCGAAGTAACATGTTATTCCATTGAAATGTTGAGCGAGATTCATTCCAGTCAATAATATCAAAGATTTTATCTTAATTTAGTTGTATCTACTAGAGACAGCTATTCCTTTTATGCATCAAACAAAACTTTTAAGGGTTTACATTCAACTGGCGACTTTTTGGATTAATAGTTGAAAGAGGGTCCACCATATCACCCAATAAGCTGGCCGGCGCCAAATCTTAATTTTTTTAACTTAAATGATAGAATACATCGAGAAACCATTAAATTTAAAACATTACGTTTTTTCGATGTATTGATGAAAAATGCTGAAGATTACAATCTTAGATTTTTTTTGAGTGTAGATCATAAAAATCCATGGAAAATGACACTTTTAGACGTTGAAAGTATTTTGAGACTTTCTCTGCCACTAATCTTGACACAGAGTTCGAACTAATTTCTGAAGATGCAGCAAAGAGTTCTCTACAAAATCATATATATATATATATATAAATGACCTTTACTAGGTTATTGACTTTCTAGAAATAATGAGGAGTCTACGATTGATGACCATTCTTGAACTAGTATTTTCACTCGAAATTTGTCAAATCATGCTCTAACAGAAAAACTGAAAGTATATTCTGAAAGCCCATAAAATTTTGCATTGTTTGGTATATTACTTAATGGTTAAAAACATCTGCATGAGTATTTAGTAAAGGCTACAATAGATGAAAAAAGAGAAAAAATCGCAGAAAATCATGCTAAATTGATAAAATTACATTTTTACATAGCAATTTTCAACATTAGAAATCAATACAAAAGTGAAATAAATATCATATTCAGAAACAGCGTGAAAAACTACATCGATTTAGATACATTTCACGAAAAAATTTTTTTCATCGAAAACAGACTTGTACCCAACTCAAGGATAGTTCTATGAGTGAAAGGGCAAAGGGAGTAGAGGACGGATACAGATCAGTTTCTGATGGAAATTTTATTTCATGAAATGTATCTGAATCGACGCGGTTTTTCACGTCGTTTACGAATATGATACATGGAGCACTACAAAAGTTTTTTCATCCGGCTCTTATAAAGGGCCCAGTTTGTATTCAAGTATTCCGTCATAATACTTAGACATATTTAGGAATATGTGCAAAATTTCAGACTTCTAAGTCTTGCACTTGGCTATAAAGTGTCATCTCTTTTATAGTAGATGCATGCAGCCTGGTAATGAAGTACTCATCATAAATAGGAGAATTTTACTTTTCATTTTTCTGATCTCTAAATATATTTTATTAAAATATCGAAATGTATCAGAAGATGCAGCGTGAAAAGCTCTACAAATTACAAAAGAAAGCTTATTTAACAGTCCCATTTATTTAATGTAAAAACTGACAAAATTCTGAACGATCAAAATTCGATGATGAAAAATTATTTCTTTTTTGTATGCGATGAACGTAATTTTTTCTTATTTATCATCTAATACATTCTATTTAAAAAAACGCAAAATACACCACAAGATGCAGCATGAAAAACTCCACAATTTACAAAAAGCACATTATACTATATATGAGATTTTTGATAACAAGAAAAAGCAAAACTGTGAGAGACAAATTTTCTAGGATGCAAAAATTCTACACAAACGAAGACATCCCTTTTTGGTATCTCATCTTTTTATCACCCAATACATTTTTATAAAAACAAATCAAATATGTGGCAAGATGCAGCATGAAAACCTCTATAATTTACAAACAATAGTTTTATTCTAATTGTGTCCTTTTAATTTTGAAAGTAAGATCAAAATTCTCTGAACTATCTATCGCAGCATTGAGAATTGATCACTCAGATACTGTTTATTTTGAAAGAAAAAGTACGCAATTCACATAAACTTCATATTGTAGATTGTAGAGCTTTTCATGCTGCATCTTCTGCTATGTTTTGTTTTTATTTTTATAAAATGTTTCTAAGGATAAAAATATGAAATTCAAAGTTCTGTCATTTATTATAAAACATCCGTTGTGTAGTGTATAGAAAATGGCATGTTATTCACTTGAAAGAAATGGAAGATTACAACAAAGTATAAGACTTAGAAGTTTGAAATTTTGCACATATTCCTAAATATGTCTAAGCATTATAACGGAACACTTGACTGGAAACTAAGACTTTTTGAAGAGCCGGGCGAAAAAACTTTTGTAGTGCCCTATGTATTTATTTTTCTTTTGTGTTGACTTATAATATGGAAAACTGCTAGATAAAAATTTAATTTTATTAATTTAGCACGATTTAAATTAAAATAAAATAACAATTATAGAGAGTGTTAATTTTTCATATACAATTGATAGAAGTGCAGCAGTATTTCCTTGAATCAGAATGAATTACTTCGACATTTCTAACTACTGTGAGTTCATTGTCAACAAACATTCCTGTACCATAGATGAAGAAGGAACATCATCACAACCTGAATATGTAGTATTTTTAAGCTCTTTTACACTACGAGATTATTTTGTATTAAATTAAAATAATTTTAATAATTACAAAAATACATGTAACTCATTATAATTGAATATAATATTGCTCCACTTAGATTAACTGTGTATGAAAAATTAGCACGATTTCCTATGTTTTGTTTCTCTTTCTTCACCTATTGTCCTCTTTACTGAATACCTATCCACGTGTTTTGCTCATGGAGTAATATGCCAAAAGATGCAGAATTTTTATGGGCTTTCAGAATATACTTTCAGTTTTTCTATTAGAGTATGACTTGACAAATTTCGAGTGAAAATACTAGTTCAAGAATGGTCATCAATCGTAGACTCCTCATTATTTCTAGAAAGTCAATAACCTAGTAAAGGTCATTTATATATATATATGATTTTGTAGAGAACTCTTTGCTGCATCTTCAGAAATTAGTTTGAATTCTGTGTCAAGAACAGTGGCAGAGAAAACCCCAAAATACTGTCAACGTCTAAAAACATCCTTTTTTTCTGGATTTTGATGATCTCGCCTGAAAATATCGAAGATTGTAATCTTCAGCATTTTCATCAGTACATTGGAAGAACATAATATTTTAGATTTAATAGTTTCTCGATGTGCTGTATTATTTAAGCCGAAAAATTCAAGAGACAATTTGCTGGCGCCCAGTCTCATATAACGTTCCTCCGTCATCTGACGAGCCCTCTCTTAAGACTAATTATATTCACGAAGAGGTGAAATGAGTGAATGGCATCGTGTATCTTCATGAATAACATAAGTTATCTCATTTTACACAGCTAAAAATCTTTTAGTTTCCTTGCATTAACTTGTCATGTTATATCACATTCGTATTCTTCTTTCTTGAATTAATGGTAATAAAATGGTTTCATAAGAGATTCTATGTCTTCTCTATTCTACAATTATGAACCGTATAGGTCTATGTAGAAGTGATATATTATAATTGAAACAAAGCTCCTTCTATTGAAATCGATTGATTTTGATTCCTTAGCATACTACAAAGTAATCAAAGTAAAAACTATCTTCTTCGAAGCTTTTCCTTTTAGTCGCATCTTAAGGCTTTTCTTCTTTCTTAAAAAAAAAACAAAAGTATGTTTTGAAAAGCGTGTTCTCAATTTCTTACCTCAATGGATTCGTTCATAGCAAGATAAAAAGAGATTAAGAAAATTGAGATTACAATTATGAAACAAATATAAAATCAATCTTTTGAAAATTGACAAATATTATCCTTTTCAAAAGTTCAGTTAAATGATTTTAATTAAAAAATAATTTCCTTCAACATTAGTCCAACCTGAATGGTGGCCTAACCCGATACAAACTTTCAAAAAAATATCATTTATCATCACCATTCATCTACTAAAAATCACATCCTTATTCGAAGCATTTTAGAAAATGTTATCAACCATACTCCATTTTACTCATTTCTATTCCACAATCTGTACAACAATCATGAAACAAATAAGAAATACAAAAATTTAACTTATTTGTTATTATCACACAATACCTAAAGACATATGAGTTTAATCGTATCTTTCAATCACATTTCTTTTTCTTCAACTTCAACTTAAGTCAAAATCCCAAACTCACAACACAAACGAATTAACAAAACCAACACTTTATTCATCTATTCGCAGCCCACGAAACTCAGTCAGTTTCTAAATTCCAAAATCAGCGTTTCATCATCATTGTACACAACAATCAATAATTATTTCAAATAACTTGTCAAAAACAAACAAAAACAATTACTACCTACAGCCAATAAAATACAATTACATATGAGAATATAAAATACGATTGATTTATTCGACAATCCATAAAACTCATTTACTCCAAAATAGCAAAATATAATCTCAAATTTCACCGGCACAAAAATTGAATAAACCTCTCAAGAAATTATTCAACAATCGACAAACGTATCTCAAATCTTTTCAAACCATTCCACTGTTCCTTCATTACACTTATAAGCGGACCAAACAAATAAAATAAAAGTTCCAAAATGACTGCTGACAAAAAAAATGAAATCATTTATTCAATTTCATGAAAATCAGAGAGGTTATGAACGGATCTAACCAAGATTGCATTCAAAAATAAATGTTGATAATGAAATAAACATTAAAATAATTTGTTTTATTTCATGATAATTAAAGAGGTTTTGAATTGATCTAAACAAGATTGCATCCAGAAATGAATGTCGATTATAAAATAAATATCAAAATATTTCTTTCATATCCGAAAAATCAGAGGATTTCCGAAATACTCTAACGAAGATTCCATTCAAAATGAATGTTGACGATAAAATAAATATGGAATTAATTCTTTAATCTCATCAAAATCATATGGTTTTATGAATAGACCTAAGGAAGGTCGCATTCCAAAATGAATGTTGATGATAAAACCAGTGTGATATTGTTTCTTTTATTTGATGAAAATCAGATGTTTTTGAATTCCTCAGAAGAAGATTGCATTCAAAAGATAACGTTGATGATAAAAAAATATAAAATTATTTCTTTAATTTCGTTAAAATTAAAGGATATTTGAAGTGATCTCAAGAACACTCAATCCAAAAATGAATGTTGATCATAAAATGAATATAAAGATATTTCTTTATTTTCGTGAAAATCAGAGTTTTCGAATTGATCTAATCAAGATGGCATCCAAAAATGAAGTTTGTTGAACATATAAAATGCATTTATTTCTTTAATTTCACAAAAACCAGAGGGTTTTTGGATTGATGTAACGAAGATATTATTCAAAACTGAATGTTCACGATAAAATAGATGGAAGCTAATTTCTTAAACTTCGTGAAGGTCAGAAGGCGCGTGAAAAGTTCTAACGAAATTTGCATTCAAAAAAGAATGTTCATCAGCAGATAAATACCAAATTATTTCTTTAAAATTACCATAAACAGAGGGATTTTGAATAGAATAACGAAGATTGTATTCAAAAATAAATGTCAATGCGCAAATAATATGAAATTATTTATTTAACTTGATGCATATCAGACGGTTTTTGTATTGATCTCAGCAAGAGTTCATTCCAAAATGAATGTTGATAATAATATAAAGATGTAATTATTTATTTAATTTCATGAAACTCAGAGACATTTTGAATCGATCTAAATAAGACTGCATACGAAAATGAATCTCCGTTATTCAAGAAATATGAAATTATTTATTTAATTTCGTGAAAGTCAGATAGACTTTGAATTCATCTAAGCAAGATTGCATACAAAAATGAATGTTGATGATAAAATAAATATTAAATTATTTATTTAATATTAACAATATCAGAGGATTTCCGAATTAATATAACGAACATTCCATTCAAAAATGAATGCTGTTGATAAATTAGATACAAAATTAGTTATTTCACTTAATGAAAACTAGAGGGTTCTTGAATTGATCTGATCAAGATTGCATTCAAAAATAAATGTTGATGATAACATAATGTGAAATTATTTCTTTAATTTCATGAAAGCCAGAGGATTCTTGAATAGATCCTATTAAGATTGCATTCAAAAGTGAATGTTGATGATAACATAAATATGAAACTATTTCTTTAATTTCATGAAAAACGAGAGTTTTTGAAGTGATCGGAGGACGGTTTCATTCAAAAATGAATGTTGATAATAAAATAAATATGAAATTATCCTTTTCATTTCATGAAAATCAGAGGGGTTTTGAATTAATCCTACGAAGATTGCATTTTAAAATGAATGTTGATGGTAAAATAAACATAAAATTATTTCTTTAATTTCATGAAAATCACAGTGTTTTTGAATTGATCTCATCAAGATTGCATTCAAAAATGAATGTTAATGATAAAATAAACATGAAATTATTTCTTAAATTTACGAAAATCAGACAGACTTTAAATTGATCTAAATAAGATTACATTCAAAAATGAATGTTGATCATAAAAGAAGTATGAAAGTATTTCTTTCATTTTATGAGAACCAGAGGGTTTTTTAATTGATCTCACCAAAAGTGCATTCAAAAATGAATGTTGATGATACGAGAAATATGAAATTATTTCTTTAATTTCATGAAACTCAGAGACATTTTGAATGGATCTAAACAAGATTGCATTCAGAAATGAATGTTGATGATAAAATAAATATGAAATTATTTTTTAATCTCATGAAAATCAGAGAGTTTTGGGAATAGACCTAAGGAAGAATGCATTCAAAAATGAATGTTGGTGATAAAATAAATACGAAATTATTTCTTGAATTTCATGAAAACCAAAGAGTTCTGTGAATAGACCTAAGAAAGATTGCATTCAAAAATGAATTGTTGATAAGAGAAGTATGAAATTATTTCTTAAATTTTATTAAAATTAGTTGATTTTTGAATTGATTTCATCAAGATTGCATTCAAAAATGAATGTTTGATGGTAAAAGTAATATGAATTTATTTGTTTAGTTTCACAAAAATTAAATGGCTTTAGAATTGATCTGAAGAAGATTGCATTCAAAAATGAATGTTGATAATAAAATGAATATGAAATTATTTCTTAAATTTCATGAAAATCAGACAGACTTTGAATTGATCTAAGCAACATTGCATTCAAAAATGAATGGTGATGAGAACATAAATATGAAATTATTTCTTTGATTTTGTGAAAATCAGAGGATTCTTGAATTGATGTCATCAGGATTGCATTCGTAAATGAGTGTTGATAATAAAATAAATATGAATTTATTTTTTTCATTTTATGAGAACCAGAGGGTTTTTGAATTGATCTCATCAAAGTGCATTCAAAAATGAATGTTGATGATAAGAGAAATGTGAAATTATTTCATTAATTTCATGAAAGTGTGTGGGTTTTTGAATTGATCTGATCAAGTTTGTGTTCAAAAATGGATGTTGATGATAAAGGAAATATGAAATAATTTTTTTCATTTTATGAGAACCAGAGGGTTTTTTAATTGATCTGATCAAGTTTGTGTTCAGAAATGAATGTTGATGATAAGAGAAATATGAAATTATTTCATTAATTTCACGAAAGTGAGTCGGTTTTTGAATTGATATGATCAAGTTTGCGTTCAAAATAAATGTTGATGATAAAGGAAATATGAAATTATTTCTTTAATTTCACGAAAATGAGTCGGTTTTTGAAATGATCTTAGAAAGAGTCCATTCGAAAATGAGCATCGTTGATGAAATAAATATGAAATGATTCCTTTAATTTCATTCAAATTAAAGGTAATTTGAATTGATCTCATGAAGATTGCATTCAAGAATGAAGTTCGATGAAAAAATAATATGTATTGATTTGTTTAGTTTTACGAAAGCCAACGAGTTTTTGAATTGATGTGAAGAAGATTGCATACAAAAATGAATGTTGATGAGAAAAGAAATATTAAATTTTCTTTAATATCAGGAAAATTGGGATATTTTCGAATTAATCTAACGAAGATGCTATTCAGAAGTGATTGCTGAGGAATAAATACTTATAAAATTGTTTACTTCTGTTCATGAAAATTAGATGCTTTCTGAATTGATCTGAAGAGGTTTGCATTCAAAAATGAACTTTGATGATAAATAAATATGATGTTATTTCTTTGATTTCATGAAAATCAGAGAGTTTTCGAATTGATTTAACTGTCATTCATTGAATCTTTAACAAGGTGGATATCTTTTTATTATAATATGTGTATGTATCAGTTGATTTGTGGGTATATTTGAATAAAGTTGATATTCATCCTGGGTCTGTGTTTGTTTAGTTGCGATTTTAATTTCCTGTTTGTGGGGCGCTAAAATTGCAATAAGAAAATTATTTTAGTAAATATTTTTATAGTGATTGTATTGTAAATATGTTAGGTTTATATCAGTGTTTGTTGGCTATAGTTGGATGAAAACGGTGTTTTTTGATAGAAATGAGATTTGGATTTGTTTTGATAGAAATATTATATTGTTGTGTAAGTTTTTCTCCAATTTGAAATTTTGTTTTCTGAAGAAGGAAGAATATTTTTATGAGTTTGCTTCCGTAATACAATTGTAGGAATTGGATAATTCGAAAGATTTCTGAATGAATGTGTTGATTATATGTCGATTTAATTATAGTGGAATGGATTTTCGGAAATAATTGAACTGTAATTTTATGGAATGTTGAGGAATGAAGTTGATGAAATATTTGTGTTGATGTTAAAGAAAAAATTATTTACTTAGGAATATGTTGATTTGTTTTCCTTTTTAGACAGAATTTTATGAAAAATGAGTTTATATTTTCATGAAGTGCGTATTTATGTGTGGACTGGAGGGATATTCTCGAATGATGGTAAAAATGCAATAAATTTTCTGAAATGATGGGGAGAACAGGACTGTAAATGGACATATATAAGATTTACTATGTAAAATATTTGGTATTTATCGATATTTTTTCAATTACAATGTTTAACAATATTGAATTTTGCTGAAAAATGAATAATTATCTTGAAAATTTCTTAGACACAATTACTCCATTTCATGTTTTACAAAAGTGATACTTTAAGGGATATCAATGTCGTTTTTCGCCTCTTTATATGGATAATTTTCATTTCTATATGGTGGGTTTATGCTATTTGACATTCCAAATTAACTTATTTAATTTGATTCTTACAATAAAGATGATGATAAAGGTTTGGTAAGTAATAAAAATATTCATTAAGATTTTATTAAAACCTTGAACTCACACTTAAGATTTAAAGCAAATGTCTATATGAGTTATTGATCAGAGCTTCATCATTTATTCTCAATAGTAGATCAATGATAACAAAATTTTTGAGAAGTCTTAAGAATTATGTCAATATTTAAAGTATAAATATATATGTGATATTTTTATCAGCGAATGATTTTCATTAAAGATTATTTGGCATTTTTGATGGAAACTCATGAGAAATTTACTCTCATTATCTATCGAAATCTTTTCTCTTTTTTCCAAATCAAACAATTTCTATGTCTAGCATTTTGCAATAATTTTATTAATTGATGAATATTGTAAACAAGCTAAAAGATTGAAGTAAATGTATTGTAGAAATTTCAGATCATGTTGAAGATCAATAAAATATCCTAGTAAGAGCATTGTCACATATTCAAAATTTTGGACATTTCCTACATCTCTAAAAGAGATGATACATCTTCAATAGCAAATGATTGAATCTTGTGTGGAGATATTATATCTCCCGCAGGAGATGCCGCATCTTTTTACGGGAGACATGAGTAGATGCCTAATTCGACTTATAATATAAACGGTACTTATAACACATGCCTAGCCATACTCATAGAAATATAGGAATTTAGTAATAGATATTCTATTATATATATCTTATATATAGACATGGTCATATAAGTTTAGGAATTAGGAATAGATATTCTATTATATAATATTTTATATATAGACATGGTCATATAAGTATAGGAATTAGGAATAGATATTCTTATAGTTATATCATATATATAGACATGGTCATATAAGTATAGGAATTAGGAATAGATATAGTTATAGTTATATCTTATAGATAGACATGGTCATATAAGTTTAGGAATTTAGGAATAGATATTCTTATAGTTATATCTTAAAGATAGACATGGTCATATAAGTTTAGGAATTAGGAATAGATATTCTTTTATATAATATTTTATATATAGACATGGTTATATAAGTATAGGAATTAGGAATAGATATTCTTATAGTTATATCTTATATATAGACATGGTCATATAAGTTTAGGAATTAGGAATAGATATAGTTATGGTTATATTTTATATATAGACATGATCATATAAGTATAGGAATTAGGAATAGATATTCTTATAGTTATATCTTATATATAGACACGGTCATATAAGTATAGGAATTAGGAATAGATATAGTTATAGTTATATCTTATATATAGACATGGTCATATAAGTTTAGGAATTAGCAACAGATATAGTTATAGTTATATCTTATAGATAGACATGATCATATAAGTATAGGAATTAGGAATAGATATTCTTATAGTTATATCTTATATATAGACACGGTCATATAAGTATAGGAATTAGGGATAGATATAGTTATATATATATCTCATATGTAGATACGGTCATATAAGTTTAGGAATTAGTAATAGATATTTATTCATTTATTCACAATGATAAGTCATAGATAGCCAGGTCTATAGTGACGGTTCGTAAACGACGGTAAACCCATAGCAAACGGCATCTTTACGGTGTGCATATATTTTTCTCTTACGAGTATCGGCTAATTACATATATACGGATACATTAGCAGCCGTTTGACGGGCCGTTTAGCAGACACTATTCACTACACCGTAACGAAACACTGTTTAAGTGACGTGTTCAGATATTTTTAATGTATCTTATAATAAGATGTTAAAGTGAATCTTTTAAGATTCTCAGTATAAGATTTGAATAAAATTTGATGATCAGAATCTTGAAAAGTCAGACCTAACCATGCGCAAACAAAGTCTGTCTTCGTCAACATAGCTCAATAAAGATAAACAGGCATATAGACATGTACTTAGTCTGCTATCTTACTTTTCGTTTAGAGAATTTCACATTATCGGGATTGCAGTAAACAATTTATATGTATAATTTTTATTATCTTTATATTTAGATATTTCAAAATTATCGTGAACAAGCGAAATATCAAGTTTACATGTTAAATTCTTTTTTTTTATTTAGATATTACAACAATATCATCGAAAGCGTATGAATTATACATATAAACAATGTATACTGTATTTACTTAGATAATTCAATAAAATTGTTGAATAGGCAAGTATGTATTTTAGTTGTAAAATTCTTCTTTCTTTTTTATTTAAACATTTCATCAATATCATCAAATAGACAAGTGTAAATTTTCTAGACAAAATTCTTATTTTTGTTTATTTAGATATTTGAATTACATCGTCAAATAGGTAAATATTAATTTATATATAAAATTTTCCTCTTTGTTTTTCAGAT
>JAJEKB010020682.1:866357-878017 GCA_022393335.1 Macrotrachela quadricornifera
TATATAATAGAATATCTATTCCTAATTCCTAAACTTATATGACCATGCCTATCTATGAGTTATTTTCGAATTGATATTATACAATAAGTGATGCATTTATATTATAATTCGAATTAGGCAACTCATGTAAAAAACAATACATTGGAGAGCATTTTTCAAGTTAAAGTTAAAAGAACTTTCAATATAACTCATGGTCCATAAGAGTCACTCTCCAAATATTCTTTTAATTGATTCTTTCAATCACTGATCAGTTGATTTGCACTTTTTCCAATTGATAGTCTGTAAAATTCTCTGCAAAATTGTGTGACAATAGTTCTATAGTCCAAAATGTCTCGCTCTTAAAGTAACTTCTTTCACGAAATTAATTATTTCTACTTATTTGACAAAAAATATTTCAAACTGTTCAAACAACGTTTCCTCTATTTTTAAGTGTACTATTTTTATCAGAGTTCAGAAATAGTCTTCACATAACTTTATGATGTTCCAACGGTACATCTTTTTGAAAGATAGATTATAGCCGTTCGTTAACCCTTTCGTTACCGAAATAATCAGCGGCATGCGACTTCTGGCTTTTTTCTTTCACTGCTTAATAAGAAATTTTCGTAGCGAGAAATACACATGTTGCTTTGAAAATATAGATGGCATCTATCATCTACGACGACGACCGAATGCAAAATGTTTCTTTTCCTTCTGTATCATATCTACGAGATGTGATGCAATAACGAAAAGGTTAAACGCCTTAATTGCATCGCTCATTGCAGAAAAAGCTTTTAGAAAAGCTTGTTTCGCTCCGAAGTATTGAAACAAAAAGTTCTTTACAAATAATAGTAACACTGAAATCGTATTAATCGAAAATTTGGCTTAACTAAATAAAAGTTTTCGGGAATCGGCATAGATAATCTTTAAAATGTGATTAGGAGGTGTCAAACAAAATGTTTTACTTGAATAGGCATACAGTAAGGGTAAACAAAATACTCACTCAATTGAAAGAGCTTTTTGCGATCTACAAAATGGAATATTGAAATTTTTCTGCCTGTCATAAAATAGCAGCGCAAATTTGAAAAAACCTAAATAGAAGCTTGATACTAAACTTTATCAGAGTATAATCTTTCTGAGTAGATATGTTTTTCAAGAGATGTCGTTATGAAATTTTGTAGAGAACTTTATGAGTTATCTTTTTAAAAAAATGGAATTCAAACCCTCAACAATTGGTAGCAATATTTAAATTGCAACGTAATTCTTTATGGATGATTCGTTCGGTTCTCTACGAATACTTTCAAAATTGTCCCTGCACATTTTAACTGATGATAGATCAACTAAAATTCGTGCAAAAAATGTTGTATCACTTGTTAATCTATTATTTATTAATTATGGAAATAGTGGGTGCATCAGGTAAAATGAGCCTCTTGATATTTTCGAGATAACGTTTTTGATCTTCATCCAATCAGACTAAGCTTTTGTTTCTTTAAAGATTCCTTGCCTCAAGATCTACAAAAATGTACTCTTTTTATTAATGTAAACAATTTTTATCATTCGATAGATGTGATACAATTGATTCCTTCAATTAGTACAACTTTCATCGACAACTGACTCATGAATTCGTTTCACCAATAATTTTAATTGTTGAATCAGTGTTGTTTTTGATCTGACTTTGTTCCACTTGATGGAGTTGATGAATGCGTCCTAAATGGAACACTCCAGGGAATTCAAATTTAGACTATTTAGGAGCCAATGATCCTTGCCCATAAATGATGGAAACTTCCTGAGGCAGCATTCTTGCATCAATTGATATTGATGCGGCTTTGCGCCATCTTCCTGAAAAGTCCAGTCATCAACAAAAACTTTATTTTCATATTTTAAAGCTACGGGAAGTACCTTTTCGATGTAACAACTGTCATCAACAGTTCCTTCATCCAAGATCACCAAGGGCGCGATACCCTCGGAACAGGCGTCCAGCCACATCATTACTTTTAGTGGGAACTTTCATTTCTGCTTGCTGCCACGTTTTTTATCGGCATCAGCACGATTTACTGTCTGCACTCAATCATTTTGAGCATTGTGGACATCATCAATGTCAAAGAATTTCTCATCAGAAAAGAGAATTCTCAAGGTGTCTTCTTTTCGGAAGTTGGTTCAAACTCAGTTTGCAAACTATTTTCGTTTAATCTTTTGGCCATCGAAAAGCGATGATTCGATTACCTTTTTATAAAGTTTTAGCCCTAATTAGATTTTTAATAGTCGCCTGACACTTGTTGCAGAGATACCAAGCTCCATCGAAAGATTCCGAATTGACACTTTTCTTTTTTCGGTACAAACGAGCTTTCACCTTTTGAATGCTTTTCTTAGTCTTGACTATGCATGGATTACCACTTGTACTTGGTAGTTGGATAGATCCAGATCGACGGATCATCTAACACTACCTTTTGACAGTTGCTAAACTAATACTTAGGTCTTACCAAAAGTTCTGAGAACGTTATTGGCAATTTTATAAACCAATTAACATTCAAGAGACTTTTACATGGATAAATAGTGGAATGTCTTGTCTATAATAATATATATAATAAATCTATTTTGGACTTAGTTATAGTAATTTTTCAGATAAGCTTTAATTCGAACCAAAAAAAAATTTTTTTAAATGGATAATGAACTCAACCGATATTATATAAAAATTCGAACCATTTTGGAAGTGGATCCAAAGACAATTCATGAAGAACTTGCAACAGCTTTGGGACCCAATGCTCCATCATATCCAACAGTTGCAAGATGGACAAAACGTTTTCGTGAAGGAAAAGAAGATGTCAATGATGATCCTCGATCTGGTCGTCCAGTATCCGAACTTACAGATGAAAATATTGAACTAGTTCGACAAGTTATCAGCAATGATCCCCATTCAACTTATGATGAAATTATAGCTGAGACTTCTCTCTCTCATGGTACAATAGAACGAATAATCCACGACTGTCTCAAGATGAAAAAAGTTACATCGCGTTGGGTGCCCCATCAACTAACTGATGAACAAAAACAACAACGAGTTCGACTTTGTCGTGAAAATTTGGCAAAATTTAAAGGTGGTTCTTGGCGATTATGTGATATTATAACAGGTGATGAGACGTGGATTTACCATAGGCAGATTCATCACAAGTCAACAAACGCAAGCTGGGTTGGCGAAGGTGAACCACCAACTACTGTCGTTCGTCGAAGCAAATTTGAACCAAAAAATTTATTTTCTATATTCTTTAAATCAAATGGTCCTGTTCTTGTGCATGGTGTTGATGAAGGCAAGACTATAGATCACAACTATTATATTGAAAATTGCCTCAAGCCTGTTGTCAAGGAAATACGGAAACAAAGAAAATCAGCAGGTACAAAAGGTATAAAATTGCTTCACGACAATGCTGGACCCCATCGTCATTCTGATGTTATTAATTATTTAACAGAAGAAGGTATCAAAATAATGCCGCATCCACCATATTCACCTGACCTTGCACCATGTGATTATTGGTTAAATGACTACCTCAAGCGTAACTTAACTGATCAACCAAATGAAACATCATTAGCTCGTGCAGTATCCAAGGTGATGAAAAATATTCCAGAAGAAGAATATAAAAAAACTTTTGACAAACTGTTAGAGAGGATGGACTTTTGTATAAATAATGATGGGGACTACTTCGAACATTTAATGAAATAAAACTCAAACTTTCTCTTTTTCTTTATATGTTTTTTTAAAAATCTCAGAACTTTTGGTCAGACCTAAGTACTATCATTTAAATCACGATGAATTTCTGTTGGAGTGTCATCTTTTTGGTACTTTGAAAATACAATGTTTTAGAGGTCTTTACTTTTCATTTCTTAATAACCTGTTATGTAATTTGAATCAAGATCTCAAGCGACAGATTTGTAGAGCTTGACATGGTGGGTTTTTCAAAAGAAATAGTCCAATCGGATGACATTCGAAAAGGATGTCGCTAAAATATTGTGAGGCTCATTTCACGTGGCGCACCCGTTCTATTGAACTTCAACATATTTATACGATGAAATTAGAATTTTGTCAATTATTCTAATTATTAATCTTAATGCGACATATCAGATGAGAATAAAAATGCGTACAAAAATATTTTCAAACTATTACAATTATGATAAAAGATTTTCCTCACTTACCAGAAAATCGTTGTCTTAATTGTAATTGAATCAGATGTTTGCTCTTCTCACCATCGAATTTAACACTTTCAACACGGAAACAAACACCTGGTGTAACAAGTTCTTCTTCTTCATTAGAATATTCAGATATTCCACTAATATCGGCAACAAAAGCAATTAATACTTCCATAATGAATAAAGTATTTCCAAAACTTTCTGCTTTTTTACGATTTCGACTAGTAGACGTATATGCTTGAAATGATCCGTATGCTCCTCTGTCTTCGGCCATTTCTGTATATTTAGCGATCTGTTCTTCAGTGAGAGTGGCTCCTCGATAAAGTGTCTTTTCGGTTGAAAGTTTTGTGTTAAATGGATCATCCCAGAGTAATAAACAAAATGGACCCAATGTACGAACTTTACTTCGCCATACCTTTTCCTGTCCTTGATCACCTACTAATCTCATTGCTGCATTCAAAGTTTTATATAAGAAACTTTCTAAGGAATAAAGATAAACACAGCATTTCCATACCTCTTCCATTCCCGCATACTTCTTTTCTCTAAGCATTTTAGCTGCTTTTTCGGCTTCCTGTTCTTTCCCGATGCGTTTTCCTTCTTTAATAATACCGCAAGCAGCTTTTTCGACAAGCATTGGGATCATATTTGGTTTTTTCGAAGGTAATTCATCTGGTTTAAAGAGCAAGTGTCTTCGAACTTCAATCACAAATGGTGACACCCAACCATATTCACCACCAAATGAACGTCCCGAACTAACAGGAAGATCCATAAAACGTGTCTCTCGTAAATGTTTGTCTTCTCTTTTACGAACTACACGTTTGATAGGCCGTTGCTTGTGATTATTAGTGTTCAATATTTGACGCTTAATTTTGAAATCAATATAATAATCATCGAGTTGAGCTCTTGGTTGTTTATCTTGAAAGGCTTCTTCAATGATTAAATTTTCTAAATCAGAATAATGACTCCATGTGGCTTTCTCACATTCTGAATATGGATTTGGATTAGATTGCCACATCCACTCTACAGTTTTTAATGAATTGTTTAATGTTGAAGGTGCAAATGAAGCCATTATAATTATTTATTTTAATGTTGTTTTTTTTTAAGACACAAATATGATAACGAGTAGCAGGAATTCGAGAGTTTCGCTGATTCTTTTCTGAAAGTAGGAAAAGCTATCATTGTATATTGGAAAAAGAAACTCATTCTGAAACTATAGTTGTTTTTCCCTAGGTATGGGAAACTTCAATTTTATCCGAGTCCAGTTTTACCATCACCAATATACCAGTTACTTATCCCATGCGTGTATTATCGTAACCATCGCCCTATTATATGACAAAGCTTGTGCCAAGGATGAGATTTTCGCAATAACATTACATTTATCCTGCTCAACGTGCAATCTTTTTTAGAAAAAGTACTGCATTTGAATCACTGTCAAAAGTCAATTATTATACTATTCACTAGTTTTTACTGATATGTCATAAGTAGGTTATCGAATTTTAAAATAAGATCTTTTCGCAACGCTATTACAGTGATACTAATCAAGTATTATTTTAAGAATAACTTTACGTAGATAAAAGAAAAAAGGTTTCTTCTATTTTCCACAGAAAGCTCATACAGGATAGTTTAAACAATATTTGATAGCGGATGTTGGAACTTTACATTAGGATGCATAAATAGTTTTAAAGCAAGATAAAATATATTACAATGAAGAAAACGGCAATTAATGCTTAGTGTATACATTTTAAAGATACATAGAAACAATCTTCCGAATATTAAAGCATATTTTCTTACATTTTTGAGTTTACTCTACAAGGTGATATAAACATCTATTTAGAATTCTGAAATAGATACTTGTCTAAAGTGTCACATTACATAAGAAAATAAATATATAGATAATTAGGTATATTTACGATGAAAATTAACACTGAAAATTATTACAGCTGTTTTTATGAATCTTGGAAGCAAGCTACCTTACATATTTGTATTCAATGAAGCTAGTTGGTTTTTTCCAAGTAATGTTTATTTACATAAATCAATCAACCGTGCTATATCATACACATCATGATGAGATAGATATGAGTGAATATTTTTCACACACGTTTTTTTTCATCAAGCTACACTATACAGTTTTGTCTTTTCTTTCTATCCTTTGCTCGATACAAGAAAAAAACAAACCTGTACAGTTATACAACGTAATCCTTTCACTAGATTTTTTTCCCTTTATTTTATATTTCTTCCAAGCATGAATCAATGTTTTTATTCTAATGATATTATTTAAATACATCACGCGTTTTGTGTTAAATTAAAATAAAATAATTTTAATTATAGAGAGCGCTAGTTTTGTTTTGCTTTTATTTAATTTTTTGTTGTTGTTTTTTTATGTTGGATTTTTCCTTACATTGAAGTTAATATAAGTGAAAAGATATTTTATTAAACTATATGTATTTATTTTATTTCACTTGAATGAACAGTACGTTGCTGCAAAAAAACAAAGCATATGCTATCGGGTGTCCCAGGAAGAATGAGCCTTTCAGTATTTTTAAGATTTCTCCTCTCTTATCTTTGTAATTAAAGACGTTTTTATTATCAAAAGATAGCGCTTGAAATTCTCTACAAATGCATAAATGACTAGGCTCAAAAAAAGTTTTAGATATATCTGATAAAAGACCAAAACTAAAGACATACAAACAACTGTAAAATCTAACGAGTATCTCATAATAAATGGTGATATTTTGCACTTCATATTGTAATCTCTAAATACGTTTTATTAAAAAAACAAAATGTACCATAAGATGCAGCATAAAAAAATTCTATCAGGCACAAACTAAAATTTATTTTAAATGTATATTTTTTGTTTTTAAGAAAAAAGCAACACTCTATACAATGGATTTTCGCCGTTGCAAAAACTAATCGCACAGAATTTGGAGTTATGTTGAACTTGAAAAATTTTGTAAATAAAATAAGCTATCTTTTGTGGTTTATAGAGCATTTCATGCTTTATCTTGTGGTATATTTTGATTTTTTAATAAACTGTATTTAGAGATTACAATATGAGGTGCAAAGTACCATCATTTATTATGAGATACTCGTTAGATTTTACAGTTGTTTGTATGTCCTTAGTTTTGGTCTTTTATCAGATATGTCTAAAACTGTTTTTGAGCCTAGTCATATATGGTTTTGTAGAGAATTTCAAACGCTATCTTTTGATAATAAATACGTCTTTAATTGCATGGATAAGAGAGGAAAAATCTTAAAAAACACTGAGAGGCTCATTCTTCCTGGGACACCCGATAGTATGTATTTAGTAGATAGTTTGCTGGAGTAATTTCGATTTTTATTCTTTCACAAATGTCATTTATGTACGGAAAATATTGGGTTGTCAACAAAGTTTCGGCGTCTTTTTCTAAAATTTTCTATTAGGTAGTATACAAAGTTTTTGTGTTTTTTTAAATATTTTGCAGATTATTTTTTCAATCACAAAGGTTCGAGCAGCTTTTCACAATCTAAACTCCATTTCTACTTGCACAGATAGTAGAAGAATATAGAATGTGAAGAACTACTTGAAGTTTTGTGGTTGAAAAATATTTTGAAAAACGCAAAAACTTTGTTGACTACCTAATAGTAAATACTGATATATAAAATGTTGCTTAAAGAAACCATGATATTATGGCGGAGTACTAAGTACAAATGTACTTAGTATCGGTGGTAAGTACATTCCACCATAGTACACAGTATATAAGTACAAGTATGGAGTACATTAGTTAAGTATCAAGTACTTGTACTTGTCCGATCATTGATGTTTAATATAATTTCATGTTTTAATTCGTTAATAAGATCACAATAAGGAAGAGAGAGTGAAAAATTAATATTTCCAGGAAAAAAAATGTTTTACTGTTGTATTCAAAAGCTCGTGAAAACAAGATGCACCCAAAATACAAACAAATCGAACTTTATTCTGAAGTATTACAAAACACAGGAATCTATCGTCACTGTTAATCATATATGCCATGAGTATTTCACAAGAATAGACAAAGATTATCGATCATTTTGTGTCTTTTATGAGTTGATTGAAATTATTGTTCATCCAAAATGCTCATTAGTATTATCAGTTATCCTATGATAAAGCAGAATTTGTAATGATTTCAAAGATAAAAAGTTTTAAATAAATATCATTAATGTTCTGAATCTGTTTATAATAACCATTCTCTTTCACAACTAATAATAGTATATGAAATCATATTGCATCTAAACTAGACATGACTATACTAAAATTGAGCATAACAATGATTATGTTGACAAAAAATATCGTTGAATTGTCATCCTTGTAAATACTGAATTAATGCAAAAGATCGATGATTAATCTTTCTGAAACGTTTAATTAAATCATAACAAAAGAGATAATATAATAAATTCGTGCCATTATTGTCTTCGGATTTGCGTGTGTATCAAGATTTTTATGTCTTGGGCATTTACTACTATTTTAAACCAAAAACCTATACGTTATAACTTATAGGTTACTAAAAAAAAACTGATTGCTATACCATTTGCCTACGAAACATGATAAATAGACGTTAGTTTATCCATTATTTGTTAGAATGAAAATGACTATACAAACAATATTTTAAAGAGCAATGTATCTTTTATTATTATTTCATTGTAAATTAGTTGAACTTCATATGATATCAAGTTGCTAAATAAACATTAGTTAACAAAATAAATTCTTTATAGGATAACGTGACAAACATTTCATTTTAATGTCTTTTTAAATATTCATAATTTTCTTAAATAACAAAATTGTTCTATGACAAGCAAATTTTGTTTTTTTTGTAGAATTAATCAAAAATATTTCTACTAGATGATAAAGCAAAGATGAAAGTGACATGTTAACATAAGTTTTTAATTCTTAGCTCAAATACAATTTTGTAGTGCAAACAAAAACATGAAAAACAAAGAGAAAACAGTTAGAGAATAATTTGTACATGAAAAACTACAAAAAACTTTTGTTTATTTTTAATATATTATGAAATCTGTTTCAGTATGACTTAATTGCCGTTTTCGATTTCAAGTAATCATATATATTTATTTTATCTATTTCATACCGTAATTCTCTGATAGATAACATCTTGTAATGGTGGACAATCATATAAAATTAGTAATAATGATCTAACATTGTGTAATGATTCATAGGTAATATCAACTCAATCACCAATAAACACTAGAATTTGATCAACAAAAAATAATATATGAAATTTGAAATATCCATTATTAATTCCTACATTTTTGTTGTAATATATTTGAAAGATTTTCAAAAGAAAACCTTTTTCATAAATGTCAAAATTATTTTAAACTCTATTAAAAAAGATAATTTTTATTTCTATTGTAGAGATACTCGAGCAGAAAATGAAATTTTCAAAAGAAGTCTCGTATTGCTATAATTATTACAATTATTCTGATTATATTAATAACATTAGCCGTTATGATATATCTTATTATTTATTTCACTACTAAAACGACAACTACTAGAACACGTAAACATTTTCTTTTATTTACAGGTGTTATTGATAGTGCTACTACTAATGAATTGAATCAACCCTTTATATTGCAAATTCTGGAGATCATAATATTATTCGTTGAATATGAGGTGCCAATAGATGAATATTTGCTGCAAATGAAACTGAATTGATTGGTAATACATCAACAATATTGTGTTATCTTTACGGATATGACACTTGATCCAATGGGTCATTTATATATAACTGATTGATTTATTGAGAATAAAAAAATTTATTAATAAGAGAAAAACATAATTTTTATTGTATTTTCATAAAAGAAACTGAGTACATCATATAAATAAACGCTAGTGCGAAAAAAGAACCATATTCGAAGATGATTGCAATTGTTTAGTGAAATTAATTTACATAAAAATTGTTAGGAAATATTACGTTACCGAACTTATCCAGTAATTTTTCATGGATTGCTAGTGACGACTATTCTATAAGATTCAGTCTTTAAACATTTTGTTAAGACTTTCATATGGCAACGTGAAGCATAGGTCGCAATCAATCATCGTTATCTCTGCTCCACTTCACTCTTAACTTCTCGGTTTTTTATATGATGTCAGCATAGACCAGTGTAACACTTCATTTTCTTGTTAAAAAAATCGTTTACAAGTAATATAAAAACCGAAGCAAATGTAAGAAAATAGCGACTAGTCGCCCTAATGCTGAAATATATTTTCACATAAATTCACTGTCTTATGCTTAAAACCACATTCATTAACATTTCACTAACTCAAAAGGATTACAGGATCTGCAACGGAAGGATCTTCTACACGACACTCAAAGAAAAGCGAAGTCACATAGATCAACAAATAAGTGTACCATGTTCAAGTTTATGAAACATCGCTGCGAAATCTTAATTATTTTTTTTTGCAAATAACGAACGTTGAGATGTATGAGTTTCTCAAAATGTGATTTAAGAAGGAATAAAATCACAAAATATTGATCATCTTAAAGTTCAAATTCTCGAAATCTGATTGTTAGAAAGCTAAATTTTAGAAAGCATTTCATTGATTGTAACTTCAAACAGATGGAGTCTAATTGGACAAAACTCTGATGTGAAAAGTTTGTCACTGGCCAAGATCACAGACTCAATAATTTGATTAAACGAAAGCCATATACGGAAAAAAACTGAGCACTCATCTTTAAACCGCTATTCTTTTAGACCGGTGACAATCACGCTTATTTTACTTCGTTCAATCCTTCCTTCGTTGAGGAAATATATCAGTCTTCATTTCTAAACTTCTATTACTATTCACTTAAAATAACATTACATTTTAAAAGCCGAAGACAACAGAATTTTTCTTTATAATTAAAATAATAGAGATCATTAATTTGTAGTCATTATGTAAGACAAGACTTGAAAATAATCACAAACTTTTTTTGAAACAAATTCGTACTAGTCATGACTCTCATTATTAGTAAATCACATTAAGTTCCATGCTGTCTCGTTGTTTATTTTCAAAGTTGAATTTCAATTACAATGGTTCACTTGCTGTCTTCTATTCTTTCCTCATATCTAGTCCTTAAAATCTACCAAAGACCAACTAGAAGGCTCTGAACCATCACTATCAATTTCATAGTATAGTCTGCTAATCAATGCTTCCATGAAAACTACTTCATTACAAAATCATTATTCTCTTTAAAAAACGTTTCTTTTTCCAAAAAAATTATTTGAAAAAATTGAAAAGCTCATATTACCATTCGATCTTTCGACGCCGAAAATCTTTGATCAAACGTTACAAGAAGTGCATGTGGAAGACAAGTGTGCATTAACCTTTTAGACGATTTTTTTTTGTCCTTGATGTTATTTTGACCGTGACAACCACAAATATACAAACTTTTTTTTCATATGACTCCCTCTATAGTCGAGAGAAAAATGCTTTATTTTAATTTATTTAATAAAAAAAAAATTTCTAAAACAAACTTTTATCTCATCAAATGAAAATT
>JAJEKB010020682.1:878417-916984 GCA_022393335.1 Macrotrachela quadricornifera
TTTTTTTTTCATATAATAAACGACAGAATTTTAAAACTATTCATAAGACACGAGTATTCTATATTTGAATATTTCAAAAGAAAATTTTTCGTTTGTTTTAATCTCGTGTAAATTAAATCTTTTCATAGTGAATTACATTTATTCGTATTCAATCATAAACAATATCATTGAATCCTTTTTCTATGATTATCAAAAGTAAATATACAAATTGACAAAATCCTTGACAAATTCAATGTCTTCTTTCGTTGTTGTTAAATACAGTCGACGAATATGATTTGAAAATCGGTTATGTATAGATAAGTTCTCTGTCTTACAAAATATATTTATTATAGAAACATTTAAATACAATTGAAGTTCGTATTTATTGTCTCTGTAAAATAATTTTCAGAACTATATCGCAAGAATCTCCTATCGAACTATTTCTGTAAGTTTTGAAAAAAAAATGATATCTCATGCTTATAAAATTTATACATTTAGTTAAAGATCTTAATATATTATAAATAAAGTGAAGCTTATACTATACTTATTCAAACATATTATGTACAGATTATTATAAGAGTACAATTCAAAATAATCTATTATGCGAAAATCTTGGCATGAAATATTTGCTTAATTTTCTATACTTTAATATTCACTAGAGAGGACAAAAAATAATTATTTAGAATCAAATTTTCACGCTCTTTCTAAGTATAGATTCAGAATTATTTTCTAACTTAAAATCGATTGATAGGAAGCAATTACTTGAATAGGTCACAAAAAGGTATTTGTACAAATGAAGAAAGGTAGCTAATATAAGTTAGAATTGTATGCTTACTCTGAATATATATTGTGAGAATTTTTTTCTCATCTAAAATTGTCTACTTATGAGCACATAACTGAATAAACCAAACTGTTATTTGGGCTAAATAATTTAATGTGGTTTTCTAGAAAATAAAAAAAATTGAGCTATCATTATACTATTAGAAAGAAGAAGAAAATTAAACATTTTATAGGGCATGCTGTGCTCTATAAACTGATATCTAGTGGTATGAAAAATCTTGGAGATGAAAGATTATCGTTTATACTAAAAACTTGGAATTCAAATATGAAATTTGACAAGCAGCAGCTTGTATTAATTTACAATAAAAATATTATAACGAAGTGTTGTTTGTGATAGTTGCACTAACATTACGAATAATAACTGTCAAAATTTCCACAAAATAAAAACATACTTCAGAAGAATAGAAGACTTGTTTTCGATTTTCTAGCACGAGTAAAAGTACTTTTCTCCTAATCAAGTATTCTTTAAGATGTTGTGATGCAGGTTTTAAGTAAATAATGAAATATTTCAATTGAAAATTTATTTGTAAAAAGATTTAACAGATAAAATCATATCTAGAAATTCATAATACAACAAAAATTAGAATAGCAGGTACGTTTTTACTAACAAACAGGTAATAATGAGCAAAAATACCAGATTTTTAAATATATCAAATCAAAGTATTATAAAATTTGTTTGATATATCTATTTCCTATAAACTTATGCGAGTAATAAATTTTGCTATATTATTGAAGAATATAATTATTTACACTTTTTTAATATAATTCAATGAATTTACTCATACATTATTCAAGTTCTTTTACAACTGGATTTATTGAAAAGATCTTTGCATAGAAAAACTGGATGATTCACTTTTTTATGAGATACTCGCGATTTCTAACAGAAGGATTTATTCAACTTATTGTTATCAACATTTATTCATGGGGAAAATTACAATATACAGATTTACTAATTGTAGCATTGACTAAAATAATACCACACATATTTCCCATAAAGATATAGAAAACATAGTATCAATATAATTACTTTTATTCTCTTTATATTTTTTGATAGAACCTTAAAAGATATTATGAATAGCAATGTTTATCTTATAAACTTGTTCTCTGACATATTCCATTATTAAACGAATAGAAATATACATTTGCTGAATGAAAATCAAGTTCAGATAGTAAATACATTATAAACAACGAAATAGAAAAAAAAATATGTTTAATAGTGCGTGATTAAAAAGACAAGTGTCCTATTAATGGCGTAGCTACCGGGGGAGAGGGCACGGGGGTGCAATGCCCCCTGTAAATGGTTTTGCCTCCCCCCCCCCCGCTCTGTAAATTTTTAATAGGAAAATGTGACTTTATTCGACAGGAGAAAAATGAGCTTCATTTTTCAACAGCCATAGATAGCACGGTCGGCTACGGCGGCAAAAGTTTTGCAAATGGAGAGCTGCAGAGTTTGTTTTGGAAGGAGTTTTGTGCTACGAGACAAAGTTTAAAGTCTTTGATTCCATAACAACAAACATTTTTCAACGAAAACTGAATGTCTGAATGAAGGAAACTCAGCTTTTATTATGGGTGCTTCATAAGTAATTTCAATAGCTTTACAGAATGGATGACTTTAGTATTTTTGAACTTTCCAAAATTTTCTGTAGTTTGCTTCTAAAAGATACTAATTTTTCCACCAGATTGAAATCGGCAAATAATAATTTTAAATATTTATAATTAGATAGCTTATGTCAGTTAATTATCAAGCATTTTTCCTTTCTAAAAAGCTTCAGTTTTAGAAAACTGTCATTGAGGTGACTGTCTTCGGCGGCAATACCATTGAAAAGTTCTGTAAGTTTCATACAGTGTTACTTATCTCCGAAATCTAGGCCGACAGGGATCGCAAAAACGTACAAATTTTATGAAGAAATGGATAAAATACTCAGCATTCTTTCTTGAGATCGGTTTTGATGAAATTTTCAAAAAAAAAATAACAGTTTATGGTGACATTCTCATGCATCCTGTACGGAAATTTCTATTAAAACACTAGAATCATTAAGAAAATGCTACCAAAACTGCTGTGTTGTACAAAAATTTGACCAAAGTCGATGTGGAAAAAAGAAAAGATGAATATTTCGTTCCATTTACTCATATAATTCGTCCATTTTGACTTCTCTGTCTACATGGAAATGCTGATAAAAGTATAAATTCTATCTGGTCTCTACAAAAGTTTTCGCTCCGCAAAAAACTGTTTACCGTTATATTAATATATGAAGCTTTTCGAACAGCAACATATTTACATGAACTTCAGTTCGAAACAACCAGAGCTTCTTAGACTGCGGTCTATTAGAAAATTTAGTACTTGCTCTTGTGTGAAATAATTGATTGAATACTGTTATTTCGCGCCTCTGATCTGCGTTCCTTTTAAGCCTTTCTCATTGCATGATAAATTTTTCGTTCTGACTTTTTTTTCGATTGGTCGAATACATGGTGATGAGTTGTTCCATTTTGATAGGTATAGACCCATCGAAAAAAATTCCGAGATTTTCAAGAAAGAATTAGAATGGACAATCGAAATGACCAATCGCCGTGCCCTCGACCCATCGGAAAATGTCACTCCGAGCAATCGATTTGGACGTTCGATGGGCATCGAAATATCTATCGACAGTTAGGTTGGGTAATTAGAAAATTTATGTAAAATAAAATTGATTAAAACAAAAAGTTTCCAATAGAATATATTTATTTTAATCAACTCTCGAATATATACACATAATCGATATGGATAGCAATAAAAAAAAACCCTTTTTCTGTTTGTTTTTTTATAGCTGACTACGAAACGAAGTAGATATTTATAATGGAACCGATCCTAGGACTCTCGGAGAGAGCGGATTTGCGTCGAGTCTCGTGGAGTTCCAGGGAGTCCCGGGTACTCAACGCCCTGACGTTCACTGTTTTTCGGTTCCAGTACCGTTGCAAGGGCCCAAATAAGTTTTTTGATCGACATAGAGCTTTGTTGCACAGATTTAGTTGGTATAGCAGAAGAAGAGATTAAATCAGTGTTAATGTTGTCTTCTTTAAATGATTGTGATGTTTCATCGATCTATGAAATCAATATTAAATTGAAAATTTTTTGAAAATATTCATAACTTACTTCTAAATTATTCTGCTCACTGTAAATTTTTATGTTCGATTGTGAACTATTAAAACCAATGTCGGCTGGTGGGTTGAGCATGAGATATGTTTCTGCATTCAACGTATTGTTTGATGGCTAAATCATAAATAAAGAATATAGCTTTGAAAAATCAAAATCTTATGCACACACAACCCTTAAATATAAACTCCGCATTCGAAGCCGATTCTGTGTTTCGATATACGCTAATTCTTTATTATCACAAGCAAGCATCATCATATTTTCTTAATACGATGTACCTAAGTAACCCTTTTCTTTCATTATTGTTCAAAGTGAATTTCATCGAGTAGACTCCGTCATATATACTATTTATAATAAAGAAGATTTTCTATCATTTCTATGTAGCTAATTATTCTTCATCTAGTTGGCAACCGTTGAATTTAGCAATAGGAAAAAGAAATATAGCGAAAAGATATCCGTATAGAATTAAGAGATAAATCAATATGTTTTAATTAGTTTTGTTCAAATGGTCCTCACCATTACAATAATATGTATACATAGCAATGCTTTTAAGTCTGAGAAGTCAGACTTCTAACTCTTTGACAATCTAAAGAGGGTTTGTGGTAGTCTTGTAATAAATTCATATTTCAACAATAACTCTGTATAAGTCATGATACGAGAAACTATGAACTTACCATCGATGATGTTTCGTTATTGTCAGTTGTAGTTGGTAGCTGTTTCGGTTGTGTACCAGCTATTGATTTAGGTACACTGGATACCAGCTCGCAAAATTCCTGCACATTCTGATCCTGATAAAAACATGCCGAAAATAGATTTATAAACCAAATCAAACTTCCAGCATTGTTTTGAGCGAAAGAAACAAGCCGTCTAACTTTTTCTTCCAGTTTAACTTCATCTTCTCCATGTACCATATTGATGTTCACTGCATAAGTAGAGTTTTGTTCAAGCTTTTCATATGAATTGATACGAAAGATAATTCCCCAAGGTAGCATCACTTCACTTTCGTCTGGCATTTGACTAAGTTCGTGAAGTAATGCTATTGGTTTTTCTCGAACTTCTTTGCGATTAATTTGCATGGAAATTAAGGCGGGTACTTCGTCATTATGTGCCACATCGTCTCCAGCAAACATCTTTGCAACATCTTTCTCCTTTGTAGTCGACAAGAAGTTTCTTGTAATAAATAACGCTCCTTTTGTTTTTAAACGATCCGATTCATCTTTCGATATACGTGCACCTCGGTAAATCACTAAGTCTCTCTGTGATAATTCTTCTAATTGTGTATTATGAAGCTTTCGCAACTCTGTATAAAGACTACGAAGAATGAAACGAATTTTGAAAAGACCTATGAGGTCTACAGCAGCGCATACTGTATTAACCACGCGATATACAAAAGTTCCTGTCGTATACCACCAGAGAGCATTCTTGTTTTCGTAAGTTGCATTGAATTCATTAATTTTGTCCAACTGTGAATTGTTATCTTGATATTTCGAACGACAAAAATTAATAAAATCCTGTTTTGCGTCTTTATCCTCTGGAATATTCACTATGAGTTCGCTGAGAAGTACGTGTATAAGTAAATGTTGACTGGCTGGATCTAAATCTTTTATTTCATTTGCTATTGCACTTTGTGACAAAAGAACCAAACCAAACCATTGATAATCGGCACACCAGCGATCGAGAAAATTTTGAGCAGATACTTCTTTCATACAGCGATAATATTCTATTCGAAACTTATACCATTATTAATTTTCTATTTTTGTACAATGGAAATCTATCAAACATCATTTGTGAACAAGACATAGAATAAAGAAATTTGAGAGCATGATTTAAACTTTGAGATCACATCGTCTCTTGTGTAAGAACCAAATAATACCAGAATAATATTTTTGTTTTCACGTGCCTGAATATATTTAAGACATTTATCAACATCATCGAATTCTCTAAGTTTTATTCTCGTTTGTTGAAGGTCTTTGTTGCTTACGTCATTCATATGAGAAGACATTGGCATTAAAGACTGAACATCATCTCTTAGTTTTTCGTCTTGACGTCGAAGTTTTTCAGCATTAGAGATTCTGATAAAACCACTTCTAATCATATCTTGGCTGTCCTCATTTTTTGACGAAGGATCTATAAGCAACACTATGAGAGTTTCCAGTAAATCCACATCGGTTGTATTTGATTGAAGTGGAACGTCGACGGGTGTCGCCATTTCAGTTTTCCAAGTAACGAATATCAATATGACTTATTGTTTTGAGTAAGAAAAACAGTATTACAGAAGGAAGCGATAAACATTTTATAACTCATATCCATGAATTATTATAGTGTCTCTGACCAATGACATATAAATACGACAGGTAGCTATTTTCTTTCCACTATTGTTTAATATATTTCCGCTGCTAGTTTAGATTTTCCAAGCAATAGTTTACTGTTGCTATAGAATATCTAATAGAATCAATAGATGTCACTCTATGACGCTTACTTGTGGTTATTATATTGTCTATAGGCGCCGTTTAACTCTTTATCCCCCCCCCCCCCAAGAGAGTTCTCGAAGAGCTATGACTAAACCCATCATTAATTTTAAGACTATTAATCATTAGTATACTTAAGCTATATCATTCAAAACATAAAGTTGTTTATACTGAATACAATGCAATGTCCACCTGGATGGACATTAGGAGGGAGCGACTTAAAATTGGTCATTCTCGTAATTTTATATTTATAAAGAAATATCGCTATTTCAATTTTGTTGAAAGTTTTCGAAATTGCGAAGTCATATGTCCAGATAATTGAAAGAAATATGCAGAATTGATGGTAAGTTTGGTGAAAAGGGTGTCACTCATGCCATTAGTTCGCTTGTTATGTTTGGATTGAAATTGCGCACGTACGATTTGTTTATAGCATCACAGACAAGAGGTATCGTGCGTTATATGACTCTCATTGAAGTTATCATCAATGCTGGACTTTTCCTTTTATCACTTGAAGAGGGGAACTGTTTACGTCGAAAGTTCAAAAGAGAGCGAGTTGATAGTCTAATATCCTCTAATTAATGTTCCTGTTCGTCAAAAACACTATTAAACCTTCAAAAAAATCGTTTCTATGCGTATATATGAGTAGTGTCATTTATTGATAAAAGATCATTTTCATGCGGCTTAACCGCAATGTCCATTGGAGTGAACATTACAGACTCACGAAGATTCTAATTTAGTATCTCATTCATAATTTGTATAAAGTACTTTGTGTAACTCATGGGCATCTAGCCTACAGATACCAGTTCCAAGAACGAAAAAATATTCAAAGGCTTTGGTAATGCAGAGTTTTGAAAGAAAGATCGGGCAAAGTAAAAAATTTACACTTTTTATTTTAACTAGCTCGAGCATACGCTATATAGAAATGATTTTATTTAATTACCTATCGAAAGCTTATGGAGTTATTTGCAACCTCCATAAAGTTCGTTTTGAATTATACGCTCTACTTTTTTTCAGTACTATATATACCAATGTCCATTGGGGTGAACATTGGGGTGGTAAAGGGTTAAGACAATCCAACGAATTACGAGAAAATGCGGACACCATTATAGAGGCATGAAAGCAAAAATCTTATTGTTTAGATAAATCAAGCATATCTTGTTATATAGAATTATTTATTTAAAAACATATCAAAAGCTGGAGAAAATATTTGAATTAAGACAGAACTTCATAAAAAGTTCATATGTGTATTGTTATCGACATATTTATTAGTAGGCCATTCGATTCTTTTAATTGTATAATAGTTGTTTAGTTAGTTGTTTGAGTTATCACATAATATCAGTCAACTTATTCTACAAGATAACTCAAATCTTTCTGCTGGAAAAATAGAACAGTGAGACAGCTCAATTTGACTCATTTAAGACATGTCATCATGAAATGGGTCGAGTTATCTTATGAAACAAGTGGAACACTTCAATAAAAATACAAAGAGTAACAAAGAATTATATTTATCAAAGATTAATTCTCGATTGCGACTGAGTTTTCGTGCTAAATCCAGTTTACACTTGATTCTCCCCGTCTTTTTTTCTTTGATGTCTTTTGATCTCGTTGGCTATTTCCAGTACATAGACATTATCTTTCCTTTTCAGCATTCTTCTATTATGTAATCTCTAATTAATATCAAGTAAATCTCATTGTTATTTGGATTGAACAAGAAAGCATTTGATAATACAGAAATAATAAGATGTAATCTATTTCTGTAAATCGTTTATCAAAGTCAGTGAGTTTTCTACCTCTAAATAACATCAGTAATCAATCACTATTTACAGAGATGTCCATTACGGTTAAGAATCTGCCGCTATCGCAATGGTATTTTTAAAAAGAAAATATAGATTTTCATAGAGCTTGACATTCTCTATCATTCTATGTATTTTTCTCTTGCTTTTCATTCATATACTGACGGATATGTAACTGATTGATTTATTAAGAATACAATGATTTATTAATAAAAGAAAAATATAATCTTTATTTTATCTTCATAAAAAAAGCTGACTACACCATACAAATGGATGATTGTGCAAAAAACAACAATTTTCGAAGATGATTGCAATTGTTTGGTGAAATTAATTTACATAAAAATTGTTGGAATAATATTACGTCGCCGAAACTAATCAGTAATTAATTGATGGTAAATAATATCATATAAAATAAACAATAATCGAAAACCCTTTATTTTAATTTATTTAATAAAAAAAAATTTTCTAAAAAAATACTTTTATCTTACCGAATGTAAGTCGGAATATTATTGGTCAGTCGAGATCCTCATTGTTAAAAACATAAGCATTAGAAATATTGAACAATGAAAACAATAAGATGACGCTGGTCAAATGTTTTCATCATAAAAGCATTTAAAAAAAAAATTTTCCATTCAAATGTATTGATTATTATTGATATTTCGTGTCTAGAATAAAAATAATTTTCTATTCATTTTTATATAGTTTATTAAATAAATTAAAATATTTACTTACAAGTCAAATCATAATAACAATAGATGTAATAATCGTATGAACGAATAAAAAAATATGATAGTTTGTTTCTATATATGTAAAAAAATAAATAAAATTATTTTAAAAGAAATCTAAATATACCATTAATGCCATTTTAGTAATGTCAATCAAAGATTAGAGTACACTTCATAGTAAATGTGAAAGACGATAATTTTATTGTACATTTATATTCTCAATTGAGTTTATCTTGCTGAAGGTATAATATGAAATAAATGGTGAATAGACATAGCTGTATATAATGAATATGATAAGATACAAAGTTTGAAAATGTAATCATTCATGTGTATCATATATATATATATATGAGTATGAAAGGTGAGTAATGTATGTGATATTCTTTATGTTGATATCTAGTTAATAATAAGCATAAAGTAAAACAAACCGTTTTTTTTTCGTATAATAAACGACAGAATTTTAAAACTATTCATAAGACACGGGGATTCTATATTTGAATACTTCAAAAGAAAATTTTTTGTTTGTTTTAATCTCGTGTAAACTAAATCTTTTCATAGTGTATTACATTTATTCGTATTCAATCATAAACAATAACATTGAATCCTTTTAAAAAAAAGCGATTTTAAAAAGAATGTAATCTGATTTGATGAAAGACCGATGGCGTCTAAAAAAAGACTGGTGAAGAATTTGATCGAGATTGTATACTTCCAACTATTAAACATCATTGAGAAAATGTTAAAGTCTTGGGTTGTTTCAATCGACAAAGTATTTCTTTAAAAAAAATTGGATTTTAATCAAATCTTTTTCTCCAAGAGACGAAATAATTAACGACAATAAAATTTTTTTATAGTAAACATCCGTCGGTTTTTTAACAGGTGTTCGTTATTAGGTGGTATTCATCAGGATACAACTTTCTTTTTATCAAACTGTATTTGTAAAACAAATTTTCGTATCGGTAATTTTAATAGAATATGTTGCTGTATATGAATGCTATTACAAATGGCAAGATTGATTCATTTATATTAGAATTTAATCATCATGAGAAAAGTAAGATATATCAAATAAGTATAATACCAAAATTCAATTAGTAATTGGACATTGATCGTATGTTTTTTTTTACTTTTCTCTTTCGTTCTATGTACGCCACGTGATGATTCTGAAAATTAAACTGCCATAGGCGCATTTTTGACTGATGGTTTTTAATTACTAGATAATTAACAATAAAATATTATATTTTAAAAAACATACTGCGGAGGCGTATCTTATATATATATGATGAAGTGTTTAAATAAAGATTTGATATATATTTGATTAATATATGTGTCATGAGTGCCTACCCGCGAATTTCACCATTTTTTTTTACCCGATGAGTCATCAACGTTACTACAGTGTGACACCTTTTTTTTTCCTCATCTGTTCTTTCTTCCATTAGTTATTTCTTAGCGTTAGAAAAAGAAGAAGGAAAGAAGTTTGTATTATCTATAAATGAGAAAAAAAAACACCCACACAATCATATAGTAAGTCATCAAAACATTATTCTTAGTCAACTTGGAGATTTCTAAATATAAATTGTACAATAATCAAATAGAAGTCTGTATATATAGGTATGGTTATTTAGTAAATATACAAGTGTTTTGAAGCTTGCCTTTTTTGGGGGATGAAAGACATGTAGTTGTAATACATTCATTATTTTAGATTTCGGCCGATGTCTATGTCAAATATGAAATCATGTTTAGAAAATCTTGCAAATGAAATTCTAATGGAAATATTTGAGTATCTATATGGTCAACAAATATATTTTTCATTTTTTAATTTAAATTTTCGATTTAATTTACTTTGTACATTTTATCCAAAGTATCATATTGATACAGGAGATTTATCCATAGATGAAATAACATACAAACAAGTTAAATATTTAATTCAATCTAAACATATTTTATCTGTAAAATTTCGTTCTGATATATGGTATTCACAAATATCAACTGAATATTTTCTTTATTTACATTCACTTACATTTATCAATGTTGAAGATTCAATTAAAATAAAAGAATTTATTGAAAAATTACCATCACCTAATCAATTACATTATTTATCCATAAGTTTTCAATCATATGATATATCAAAAGATGATTTAGTTTCGACTATATTTAAATTACCTAATTTAAATCGACTTAAATTAAATACATGTGGAAGAAAATTAAATGATATTAAAATAAATCAACCATTATTATCACTTCGACATTTATCAATAAATTGTTATGAATCAAATCATTTTTTAAAATTAATACCATTTATACCTAATTTAATTAGTTTAAATTTATCATATGATAATAGTAGTCGTTATTTAAATTATAAATTTATTCAATCAAATTATTTTTCAAAATTAAAATATCTTCAAATAAATAATGTTCATGAATATTATGATATTGAATATATATTTCAATTATGTCCACAAATAAAAATATTTCAAGTTCAATGTTATCCACCATCATTTTTTTATCAAATGATCGAAGCAAATATTTGGAAACAATTATTATTACCAATGAAATATTTACAAAAAATTGAAATTTATGTATATATTCTTCAATATAGTAATACTATTAATTTATTAGAATATGAAACAGAATTTTGGATACAAAGAAATTTAAAAGCTTGTACATATTATGATCAAAAACTATATTCAACAGTTTTTTGTATTAAATAGTAAAATAATGATTTTCTTTATAATTAAAAAAAAGTGTTTGTTTATGTTAATTTAACTTGGATCGAATCATTCTTGATGTAGATATTTTTGCTAAAAGGTCTTTCATAAGGTAAATTTAGAGAGGATTCATTCAAAATTATCATTTAGTTAGTTATGTAGGCAATAAGATATTTCAAGTAGATACGTATTGAATTTCGATTGATGTCTTAGATTATAGAAGACGGTCTGATTCTGATCTTGCTGCTAATTACTTCGATTAGACATAATTGACCAGTTTTCCGGAGCCAAACTGAATTGAATACAATAAAAAAAAGTCTATAAACGAATGTTAACTTAGCACTAGACCTGACCAAAAGTCCTGGCAACATTAAAATAAAATAAGAAAATAGAAAGATATGTTTCATTTTATTTTATTAAATGTTCGAAATAGTTGCCATGATTCTTTATACAAAGTTCCATCCTTTCTAATAGTTTGTCGAAAGCTTTTTAAATTCTTCTTTTGGAATATTTTTCATTAGCTTGGAAATCGTACGAGCCGATGATTTTTCATTTCATTGATCAGTTAAATTCCAGTTGATGTAATCATTTAGCCAATAATCACACGGTGCAAGGTCAGGTGAATATAGTGGACGCGGTATGATATTGGTACCTTCTTCTGTTAAATAATTAATAACATCTAAATGACGATAGGGTCCAGCATTATCATGAAGCAATTTTGTATCATTTGACTTTCTTTCTTTCCAAATTTCCTTGACAACAGGCTTGAAGCAATTTTCAATATAATAGTTGTGATCTAAGGTCTTGCCTTCATCAACACCGTGTATCAACAGAGGACCATTTGATTTAAGGAATATGCAAAATAAATTTTTTGGTTCAAATTTGCTTTGACGAACAATAATAGTTGGTGATTCACCTACACCAACTCAGCTGGCATTTGTTGGCTTGTAATGAATCTGCCTATGGTAAATCTATGTCTCATCACCTGTTATAATATCACATAATTGCCAGGAGCCATCTTGGAATTTTTGTCAAATTTTCACGTCAAAGTTTAACTCGTTGTTGTTTTTGTTCATCAGTCAGTTGATGGGGTACCCAACGAGACGCAACCTTTTTCATCTTGAGACAGTCGTGGATAATTCGTTCTATGGTACCATGAGAGAGAGATGTCTCGGCTATAATTTCATCATAAGTTAAATGTGAGTCATCGTTAATAACTTGCCGAACCAGTTCAATGTTTTCATCTGTAAGTTTGCAAATCGAACGACAAGATCGAGGATCATTACTGACATCCTCTCTTCCTTCACAAAAACAGTTTGCCCATCTGGTGACTGTACGATATGATGGAGCGTTGAGTCCTAATGCTGTTGTAAGTTCTTTGTGAATTGTCTTTGCATCAATTCCCAAAATAGTTCGAATTTTAATATAGTGTCGATCGAATTTATTAGCCATTTAAAAAAAATTTTTTTTCACTTCGAATTAAAGTTTATCTAAAAAAGTATTGTAACTATGTCTAAAATAGAGTTAGTATATATATCATTGTAGACCAGACAGTGTATTATTTATTCATGCAAAAACTTCGTCAATATTATTTGGTTTATGAAATTGCTAATGGTGTTGCCAGAATTTTTAGTCAGACCTAGTAATATACTAAAACATAGAGCATTGAAAGCTGAACAAAATTGTCTCTTTAAAAATTATATTTCAATGTGCTGATCGAGAGTTATTTGTCAGCTACTGTCTAAGATTGACAAGTTTTTTGAGTAAAAAATATATCAGCTATCTTGAGTACATCAGCTGCCACTCAGTCATTTTAAAAAATCCCACGCTAATTTTCTTATATGCTGTACAACCTTTTCTCCTCTACAAAATGATTTAAGCAAAATTCAGGAAAAAGTCCTGGTTTTGATCAAAAAATGACTTACAATGTTGACTAACCAGATAGTATTTACACGAAAAAGTTACTACTACTCGATAAATATATTGAAAAATCATGATTACAAAAATGAGTTCGTTTTAAAAGAAAAAATTTAATGAAACCTTTATTGTAATATTTCAACAAGTAGCTCGTGGAGGACGGAACAAAATGAGCTATTTATAAGTTAGTTTTAAAAAGGTAAAACTTATTTTATTAGTCAAATACCGTTCAGGAGGGCTCATTTTTCAGCTAAAAAGTAGGTCATATTTTTCACTGTTTTAGCTGGCATTCAATGATTTCATTCGATTTCTGACTGAATTTTATGTGTTGTACAGTTTTTTCTCCTTTACTAAATGGAAAAAAACCTTTCCATTCGAAGTGAAAAATGAATTGACAAGGTACATCAATCAGACATAATTCACATGTAAAAACCACCATAGATAATTTTTTTTTAGAAGAAAAATAGCTTTTAAGATGTTTTAACATTTGACCTGATGTGAATCATGGGTGGCTCACGCTATATTCTAATGAGAGAAATGAGAAAAAAATTGGTTCTTTTCCGGTTGTTTCCTGAGTAAAAAGCAACGATGCATCCTGTACATATGCCACCATCGCTATTGCTTCAACCATTTTATCACGTAAAGAAATGCTTTTCGTTAAAACAATCAAAACGAAAGAATTTATCGCAATCAGAACAGAAAGCATTTATTGTTTTTTCTATCATTGCACTAGCATCTCTTGAATATTGTTTTCTGATTTTCTCGTAGCAAACAGTACAGTGTTTTTCGAACATTCCATGCAGGTCCTTCTACTTCTTGCAGCTTGTGATCATCGAGTTTACGCTTCGAATGTCGTGTTAATTGTATTGTGAGACCAGGTTTGAGATTTTCAACGAGTGTACCAAAGAGTGAACACTGCACAAGACTTTCGTGAAACCTCAGAATGGTCACTTCGCTCCATGCTATATTATAAACAAGAAAGAGAAAAGGGCGAATCAGCATAGAATGAAAAAGACTAACGAGTGCATTTTTCGAAAAACAAATGCGCACAAAAATGAATCTCTAATAAAACCAAATCGGGTTGAATATGTTATGGATAATAAACTGAATAAGTGCAGAAAACTCTAACAAATTCCATATTTTAAAATTTTAATTATATAAAGTTGAAAAAAAAAGAAACATAAAATCCATCTCTTTTGTTTTATGTATCTCTGTTTTATATGCCCTGTTCTTTAAAAGACGAGTCATGACATTGTAAGATAGATATTGACATTTAAAATATAAACAGTTTTTATATATATTTGCACCAGATTACTTTTTATCATCTAGTCTCATTTCTTAGCCTTAAGATATAATAAATTTTGTATGTAAAAAAAGATACATTTTTTTATTTTATATATTTTATATTTCATTCTTATATAAAGAAAAAAAAGTTGATAGATTTCAATATTAGTAATCGTTTGACCTGTTTATGTTAAATATCTATAATAATAAGGATCATCTTAAATTTCGTATATATTGTACAGTAATATTTTTAACATCTTTGTTCATCCAAAACATAATAATCATTTTAATTTTAAAAGAAATTGTGATTGCGATTTGTACTAATAAATATAGTGGTTCTGGTGGTAGTTGTTTTTGTGTAGCATGCCATATAACTAAAATTAAATATGAAAGTCCAGCAAAGACGAGAATATTGATTAAAATAAATATATTTCTCATCAATATTAATTCACGTTTTAGATTAGGATTAATCGAATTATTTCTTACTACATCAGTAATACCAGTAGATTCAAATGTTGTAATTCTTCGAGTTGATCGCCAAGTATGATAAAAAATAATTCCATATATAATAATTATAATTAATAGTGGAAACAGATATGCAATAGAAATACCTAACATCGATGAATAAAAATTTTTCGTCGTAGTCAAACAAAGACGAGATTCAATTTCTAATCCATATGCATTTCGAAATTGCATTGGTATAATTGGTCCTAAAATACCCATAAGATAATTAATTATGATCATGTAATAATGTGTATGCCAAGTAAGAAAATTTTTGTATGTATATAAAACACAAAAAAATAAACGACTAATAGATTGTACTGCATAGGAAGTTGGTACAGCGATACAAATTCCAACATAACAGTATGTTCGAAAAATACATGCAGGTTGATTAGAAAACCAATCTTCTCGAATACCATAAACACTTGAAATCAATTGAAAGATACAAAAAATCATGGTAAATACAGCTGTATTACACATGACTAGATTTGTAATAGTATGACATGGACGATTTGTAACAGCAACAGTAACCATTATAAATCTAATTAAAAAACTAATAATCGATGCCATAATTGAAAAAGAAAAACAAATAATATAGAAGAGATTTGGAAGCATATTTATGTTTCAATAATGATACTTTACTGATGCTTTCTATAACTATATATGATAAGACTAATGAAAACTGCGTTTTTAGAAATATATTACACTACTATTCAAAACTTTCTTGTGATTGTAATTATAAATATATTGCTTCTAGTTAAGTAATATCTCATTCAAGATATTCAGAATATTAGATATATTAATTGAATAATTTCAAAAAATAATTCGATTCATAAATATTAATGCCTGGGCGACTTGAGGTGATATAGATATTATAACATTCTTTGATCAAGTTATATTATTGATTAATTATCTAATTCCAATAATCAATATTTAATCTTGCTGTAATTACTTGAAATGTATAATATATAGTTTAACAAGATTTTAATATGTCTTAACCAAAAATAGATATTTAGACGATGATACACTAAGCTCCATTTCAAGTGCTTTACGAAAATATTTATTTGTATTGTATTGCAATGGTATCTTTTTGATCTTTGTCTTTACAATTGTTGTAAAGCGTTCTTTTATAAAACAGAGACATCATTCATTTCCATATTTTATGTTAAAAGAATATAAGTTTTATATGAATAGAAACTATGTCAAATAAGCATGTTGATATTAAAAAGAGAATGAAAAGAAAAAAAATTGGAGGTATTTTTTATAATAAGCATTGTCTTCTACTTAAATGTTTGTCATTATTATCTTTACGTTAGGATTTAGTATTATACGACTCTATATATCGTTTGTTGTAAGCGCGTCTACGGATATATTTCGAGCAGCACAAGAACATTTAGCTTTTCAAACACTGACTATAATGACTCGGAGTGTTCCTAGATAAGAAGTTTTCGAAATTCTCGTTGACTATTTCCCTCAATTGGAATCTATTAGGCTAATGTCATGGTAAAAGAAACCAAGTAGCAGTTTTACAGAATACCGGACAAGTCGCTGGTTGAAAGGAAAGCATTAGTCCACCTTATTTGATTTTCTTTAATATATTTATTACTCGGTTAAATAAAAATAAATATATATTATGAGATAATATAGTTAATAAAAAATATGTTATTTTCTCATTAATCACATTTTCAGCCAGTTTTTCTTAACCATTGTTCACATGTATTTAAATTTGTCAATTTTTGTTCATTTGTGCATACCAAATATATTTTCTCGCGCACTTTTCGTTAATCCGTTTTTCACTGTTCAAAATTCTTCGTCTATAATGTTTTCGCTATTACTACACATACGCAAATACCTTAACTAACATATTTCTCAGGGTTTGCCAATATTTCACGAACAATAGGACCTATATCATCAATATCAACTAAATATAATTTTACCTTTTGATCAATCGAACTGCAAATACAGCTGTACTATCATTCAATTTTGAGTATACAATTCAGATTTAACATAGATAGTTTTTAAATTTCGATATTTTTCTTTGATATAATCAGTTATTTCAGCTTAATTTTTATTTATATATGGGTATAATTTCCTATTACTCAGTTTTATTATACATTTTCTATCGTATTGAATATGTGAGATCGGATCATGATTGCCAAATCCAGATTTAGAAAACCAGGAGAATAGATCAGGAGATTTTTATTAAAATTTTCTCCTAATGGGTTAATTGTGCATATGTTCTGTTTTCTTATTTATTTTGAACTCAATCACAATATGTACAAGACAAAAAACTATTGTTTAATTATAAATTTAATAATAAATATCAACATATTGATAAACGTAAACTATGACACATTCATACTATTTATGGTATTTTAGTAATATGTGTATATTTTTTCTGATAAACGAATTTGTTTTAGTGAATCTTGGTTATTAAAAAGATGATCATAAAATTCTGAACAATTATATTGAGTATTTACTTTTATTTTCAATTCTGCACTAACAAGATCATGCTTCATGTTATTTTGATTATTGTTTCACAAAAAGCATTTCATGCTGGTATAGAAAAAAGAATAAATCTTAAAATTTTGATAGATAATGTTTATACACTGTACGAAATGGTAGTGGTGGTAGAGTTTTAGATTTTAAATTATTTTTTAATGGACTAGATTCAACTTGTGGATCGATAAAGACATTTTCATAAATATTTAAGATGTTCTTTCTTTTCTCTTTTTCGTTTATTTCATTTTACTGATTCAAAATGTCGGTAAAAGTCGAAATTAAAAGAAATTTTAGAAACCAGGAGGTTTGCCATTCTTGTTTTGTATTATCTGATAAAAAAATGATATTCATTACAGATTATGACAGTGGACATACTTGAGAATACTGGAAAACAACGATACAACCAAGTAGGTAACTGTCGTATCGATTAGAAAAAACATTTAATTCCTCGAAAAAGTGTAATTAACAAATTTGCTCATATCAATAGACAAATTATTTTTAGATGGAATTTTTAGATTTATGCATTGTTTCAGGAATACATTTGTTTGTTATTGATCATTTTCTATGAAACTTCCGGTAGAGATGTTATCAAGAATAATTATGTAATAGAAGCAAATGAACGGATAACTCTCATTACTAACAATTGACGATAGGTCTCTAATGTATTTCTTGATCGTATTCACAAGAATACTTTCTTTTTAATTCAACTATCCATATTATCGAATGAAAATAGACGAAAGTTTTATATTGCGAGTGTTTGATTTCTGCTAATGAATAATATCTAAAGATGAAAACAAATACAAAAAAAAAAGATTTACACTTTTACAGATATCGCTTTTTTGAACATATCCTTTGCTTCATAATGTACTAATATAATAGGTTTGTCACCCTTCAATTGGATTTTGTTACTGTTAACAATGCTTGATGGTAATCGATGTTGACATTCATCTTATTCAAACATCAATAATTTCAGTTCCGACTATCTCTTTTGTTTGTATTTTTTCTCCTATAAACGAATATTTGTCCTTTACGATTTATCAATTAATACAATATTCGCTAATCAAAGTCGACTGAAACACGAGCATAATCTATTCATTGCATGATTTATTTCTGTAAAACAATGGACGTAATGAATTTGTCATTAGAAATATCTGTTGAATCAGGTCAATAATAGAAAGTTGAGAATATGATAAAAAAAAATATTGATAAATAGAGAATAAAAATCAACTAGATCATCGCCACTAATACAATCTCGTACTTTATCAGTTATGTGTAGAAAAATAGCCTTTTATGATTGACAAATAGATTTGATTGCCAAGTATTACATTGAATAAACATAAATTTCAAAGTGTTTCTGTCAGATATAGTTGTAAGTAATTTACGTGACTGTGAAGATTTTATTTGAGAGCGAGATAATTGAGTAAAAACAAAAATAGTGTTGCATGATTTATTAGTTTTATAGTAATTGCTAGATTTTTTTTATAATGATGTGAAAGAAGAAATCCGTACTACCGCTGACATGATTAATCATATTTTTCAAGCAAGTCACGTTATATTTCTATTTTATTTTCTTTTTTAACAAAAAAATGGCAATAGCAAGTGCATGGTTTGATATTGAAGACGATGAAGATACGAATAATTCACGTTTTTTTGATATTCCTCATGTTACAGATGATACTAAATTATCTTTTTCTATTATTTTGAACTCACCTTTATTAATAATAGAGGAAGCTATTAAACCGTTAGTTCATTTAATTGATGATATTGCAACAGAAGTTTATGTCATTAAACAACAATTGACTGCTGATACTCCTACGGATCTAACATTAGACGAATTAACAGCCCTTCATCTATATATTTGGGAAAGATCACCGCCTACGAAATGCATTCATTATCTTCTCAATGAAACAATTCATCGTGGATCTGCAGAAGAACTTCAACAATGGCATCCATATTTGAACTTATTATTAACAGCACTTTCCAAATTACCATCAACAGGGCATCAATATACAATCTATCGAGGTGTACGTTCATGTAATTTATCTGATCAGTATAAAGATGATAAGGTATATACATGGAGGAATTTTGGTTCTTGTTTACCATCGCTTGATCAAATGAAATTACCTACGTTTTTAGGTAAATATGGTGTACGTACTCTATTTAAAATCGATTGTTATAGTGGAAAACGATTTCCATTGTCGGAAAATGATGAAATTATTTTATTACCAGGATTTCATTTTCAAGTTGTTGGACAATTACCTTCACTAGATGATTTACATACAATTTTTATTCGAGAAATACCACCATCATCAAATGAAATCATTTCATCTCTACTAGCTTCTAGAAATGTTGAACCACTTGAAAAACCAATGTTATCAGTACCTAAAACAAAATCATCAATAAAAACACGAAAAAGTCTGAAGAATACGGCTAATCGAATAATAAAAATATCCAAAGTATTACATATATGTTCAAATCATATTCTTGAATTATCCGGTAAAAAATTACCTATTGATGAATTGAAACATTTTCTAAGCGAACGATTAACATCAGAAATAACAATTTTAAATTTATCTAAAACAAATTTAACACAAAGTAAAGTCAAAGCCATTGCTCAAATATTGCAAACAAATACCAGTCTTACTGAGCTTAATCTAAGTTATAATCCATTAGGAAATGCTGGTTGTTTACTAATTGCTCAAATGTTACAATATAATAAAAATTTATTAACATTGAATCTGTACAATACTAAATTATCATCTGATGCTGGTCGATATCTAGCTGTAATGTTATCAAACAATCATATTTTACGTTCTTTACATTTGGGTGTTAATTCACTTAGTAATTTGGGAATAAAATATCTATTCGATGGTAATATACAATTACATTGTTTGAATTTATGTTGTAACAAAATTGATCAAGATGGTTGTCCATATTTAGCTCATCTATTAGAAATAAATCAAACACTTACACAGTTAGATGTTGGTGGAAATCCAATTAGAGATAATGGAATTAAGATACTTTGTAATAGTTTAATGAATAATAAGATTTTAATTGATTTACGTTTGTGGCATTGTCAAATCAGTAATTTTGAAACAATATTTAATCTATTAAAATCACAATCAACATTGAAACAGTTAGATTTGGAAGGAAATCAAATAACAGACAAACATGCTGATGATTTATTATTACTGGCAGAAAATACTGAAACATTAGAAAAATTGAATATTTCGGATAATAGAATTTCTAATGAATCGAAAAAAAGAATTCAACAACGATCAAAACTTCGTTTATCTTGATTTCTAAATAATTCATGTATTTCTAATTAGTTCACATTTGTGTTCTATAATAAATATTGTAATTGTCATCTTTGATTTATTGAATTTTGAAAAAAGATTGATTTGCCATTCGAGAAGCTGAAATCAGGTCCAAGACAAAACGAAATGCAAATAATGTATAAAAATGAACGAAAGACAGCGAGTTAACGAAATTACTCTCCTGTTTCTTTTCTTATTCTTTCGTTATTTTTTTATGAGTATTACAGTATCAAATGAACTTCAAATATACTGTACATCCAACTATATTCATATAACCGTTGTGGTTCAGTCGTTTTTCTTTTCTTACATAAGATACAAAAAGCGAAGGCATATTCACTCTATTCTCTTCCCAATTTTTACGACGACGTTGAATAATAATAGATAATGCATATCAAAAAGTATGTGCATAATTTTTTTTCTAGCTTTCAAATGCACTGAATCCTACCTGAAGAGATGTATAATGAAAGTACGATGAATAGTAACAATGACTTATGTCTTAGAGAGAAAAATTCTCGATTATTAGTCCAATACTCTACCAATTCGACAATACTTGGTCCAATTATCGGTTATGCTCAGGAGCCGCTTTTTCCACTTGCTGATGCATGTGTACCATTGATTGGCATTGTTGACAATATACTTACATGTGTTTCTAATGCTTTGGAAATGACACCGAATGTTCCACCCGATGGTCTGACCCATGATGAATCGGCTTCAATTCGTCTCTACACAATGGAATGGGCTGTTACTAATAAAAGTCTATATTCTATTCTTAATTATACTCTTAAAACAACTGATCGAAAAGATTCAAGACCATGGTTTAAGTATCTCAAACTTTTTCTCACTGCCTTACCAAAGATACCGTGTGATCCTCTACAGACTGTGTGGTGTGGAGTACGTAAAAATATTAGTAACGAATTTCTACCTGGAACTAATGTAACATGGTGGAGTTTTGCTTCATGTACAAAAACGCTCACTGTATTAGAGAGTGATACTTATTTAGGTAATACAGGTGAAAGAACTCTTTTCTCCATCGAAACATTAAATGGTAGGAATGTGCGTAGTCATTCATATTTTGATAACGAAGACGAAATTCTCTTGTTGCCGGGAACGTATATGGAAGTAAAATCACAACTTAATCCAGCGCCTGATCTTCACATCATTCATTTAAAACAGATTATACCAGAAGAAATTCTACTTGAACCTCCATTTGAAGGTATTTCAAACATTTTCGATAATTTATTTTAAATTAGATTATTTCTATGTTTAGATGCATGTCTTTATCCAAAACTTGAGTAAGTGTCATTTTTTTTTAACTATCTAAGTATCATTTAATAAGAATTTTTATCGCATCATCAAGAGAATCGTGGCATCGTAAAAAAAGATTTTGCATTCCGATCAGCTTATTGACAATTATACTGATCATGACAATTGTTATCAGCTCTATTTTTGGATCAAGATTTATTACCAACACCACGGCTACAAACACAGCAGGTAAACAGCTTAAATGTAACTGATAATTCCTCCAGAACGGAATAAGTAGAAAACATATGATAATGAAATGTATTTATTAAAGTATATCAATCAAAACGATATTTATACTAATCTAAGAAATTAAAATTAGAACTGAACTGGAGAAAATTTAAGAAAATATTTGAAGAATTACTATTCATTCACTCTCACCTTCAAGATATTGTTTAATATTTTGTTGATTTAGTTCGTGTGTGCAAGACGACTTATACAGCTCCAAAAACCTATACAACTGGCTGGAATCCTGTTTCTATAACATTAGGTGATTTTAACAATGATAAGGTATTAGATATTGCAGTGGCCAATCGAGATCAAAATACGATCAGTGTCCTACTTGGAAATGGTGATGGAACATTTCAATCTCGATACAAGTATGCAACTGGTAGCTTTCCATTTCCTGTAATTTCTGGTGATTTCAATAATGACAATAAACTAGATTTAGCAGTAATCAACCGCTTCGATAACACTACCAGTATACTACTCAACAATGGAAATGGAACTTACCAACCTCAAATGAAATATACAGCTGGTAGTGAACCTAAATTTATGGTATCAGTCGATTTTAACAATGATAAACAACTCGATCTGACGGTGACCAACAACGGCGAAAACATTATCAGCATGTTTCTTGGTAATAGTAATGGAACTTTTCAAACTCAATACAAGTACAAGACTGGTAGCAAACCTATGTTTATAATAGCAGACGACTTCAACAATGATACTGAACTGGATCTTGTAGTTTCCAATCAAGGCGAAAATGCGATCAGCTTGTTACTTGGCAATAGCAAGGGAATGTTTCATAATCAATACAAGTATGCAACTGGCAATTTGCCAACAAGTATTACATCAGGTGATTTTAACGGTGACAACAAGGTAGATCTGGTAGTAGTGAACGCTGCTGAGAATACTATTAGCATGTTGCTTGGCAATGCAGATGGGACGTTTCAGATTCAATATAAGTATGGAACTGGCATTAACCCATTCTTCATCATCTCACACGACTTAAACAATGATAAAAAGATGGACCTAGCGATCGCTAATGAAGGAAGTAAAACAGTTACTATATTGCTTAGTAATGGGAATAGAACCTTCAAACCTCAGTACATGTTTACGGTTGGTAACGAACCACTTTCTCTTACATCAGGCGACTTTAACAATGATAAAATAATAGATTTGGTCATTGCTAACTCAACTGAGAATACCATCAGTATATTGCATGGTGATGGAAATGGTATGTTCCAGACTCAATACAAACATGCGACTGGCAGTTATCCAATTTCTATAACATCAGACGATTACAACAATGATAATCGACTAGATCTAGTCGTCATAAACCGTAATGAAAACAGTTTCAGTGTACTGCTAAACAAAGGAAATGGAACGTTTCAAAATCAGTATATGTATGCAACTGGAATATTTCCATGCTCTGTCATATCAAGAGATTTCAATAATGATAACAACATAGATCTAGCAATTGCCAACAGTCAAGAAAATACTGTCAGTATATTACTGAGCAATTCGAATGGTACTTTTCATACTCAAGTTAAATATACAGCTGGTCTTAATTCATCTCTTGTGACATCAGCCAACTTCAATCATGATAAACAGCTGGATTTAGCAGTGACCAACACAGGCGAAAACACTGTTAGTATATTCCTTGGCAATAGTGATGGTACATTTCAAACTCAATACCAATATAAAACTGGTATTAGTCCATTCTCTGTAATATACGATGACTTCAATAATGATAAAACATTAGATTTAGTCGTGGTCAACTGTGATGAAAATACTCTTAGTATACTACTTGGCAACGGTAACGGAACGTTTCAAACTCAACATAAATTTCCTACTGGTAGCAATCCATTGACTGTGATATCAGGCGACTTCAATAATGATAAACAACTAGATCTAGCAGTAATTAACAGCGGCGAAAACACATTAATTATGCTTTATGGAGATGGAAATGAAATGTTACAGAATGAAAATAACTTTGCAACTGGTGTATCTCCAATCAGAACGATATCAGGCGATTTTAATAATGATAGCAAAGTAGATCTGGTAGTGTCTAACCATAATGAAAAAACTGTAAGCATCCTACTTGGCAATGGAGATGGAGAGTTTCAAATTAAAAAAAAAATATCCAACAGGCATGTATCCATTATCCATGGTATCAGACGACTTCAATAATGATAAAATAGTTGATCTAGCTGTTGGAAATTATGGCGAAAATACTGTCAGTATTTTGCTAGGGAATGGAGATGGAACGTTTCATGCTCAATACAAACATGGAGCTGGTAGATTTCCCACATCTTTGATATCAGGTTACTTTAATAACGATATACAATTTGATATAGTTGTGGCAAACAGCGGCGAAAATACTATAAGCTTGTTGCTTGGCAATGGAAATGGAACTATTCGGACGCAATATAAATATATAACTGGTAGTTATCCATCCGATGTAACATCGGGTGATTTTAATAATGATAAACAACTAGATTTAGCAGTGGCAAACGAAGGAGAAAATGCTGCCAGTGTATTCATTAGCAATGGAAATGGAACTTTTCAGACGCAAAAAATGTATGCAACTAGTAAATATCCCTTCTTTTTGATATTGGGTGATTTCAATAATTATATGCAACTGGATCTAGCTGTGGTTAACCGTGGTGAACGTACAATTAGTATACTTCTAGGTAATGGAAATGGAACATTTCAGAACCAATTTAAGTATGCGACTGGTAATGATCCGTCATCGGTAGCATCTGGTGACTTAAATAATGATGGGAAATTGGATTTTAGTAGTGCCTAATAGACACTCAAGAGAACTATCAGTGTTACTGAATTCAGGCTAGTAATTTCATGTAAAAATAAATGAAAATATGCCAGAAGGAAAGAGAATATATACATGAACATTCTTCTTGAATCATGGCAATGATGTGAGAGTGATCATTGGAATTTTCATATCACACTATCTAATGACACTATCTGAATGTGTCAGTGCATTCTATGCCTATATATAGTCAAATTTTCCTATTATCTTTCTGTCAAAACTATATCTTGATAGACTGTACAAAGGGAGAGAATATATTTTTGATTTCAATCGAGCAGACAAATATACATTGAGATATGAACAGTAAATATTATGAAAAAAAAGTTTTTGATAAAATTAATAATATAGCAATACAAAAATGACAAATTTAGTTTTATCAAAAATATTTTTTATAATATTTACTGTTTATTATATCTCAATGTATGTCTCAGAAATTTGAGTGCAAAATTTGCACTTATGCAGGAGATTTTTGAATGAGTATGGATGACAATAAACTGATTAAATTGATAAGAACAACTACAAATATATACTTCTTACGATATTACTGGAAGAATGATAAAAATATCAAGCCGTTAAGACTGATTAATCATTGTTTTCATATAGAAAAAAAAATCGTCTTATCTACAATTACTAAAAACAATATTCTTATGAAAATATTTCATAAGAACCGTGATTATATAATGTGCATTTAACATAAATGTTTTGGCAAGTCATTTATAATTCATGATTGATTTTATTTCGATTATGAATGATCACTAAATATCGAAAGAGAGATATTCAAACATAAAATTGGATATACAATAATATTATTTAAAAGATACTCGGATCAATGTTTTCAGATGAACACTTTTAAGATTGTTGAACAAAATTTCTTTGAAAAAGCTTTAGTTTCTGTTCACTTGATTTTAACAGAGATAAATATGAGTATATGATTTTTTTTGCATCTCTAAGAAATATAGGATCGAAAATGTTCCAAAATTATTGGGTATATTTTTATTGATTAATGTATAAAACAAGATTTACATCATGTTGTCGTTAATCATCTTTTCGAGAAAAATCTATCGTAGATAAAATTCTTTACAATTGACATGATTAATAATCTTTTTTCTTTAACGACTTTGTTTTGCATAAAAAAAATAAAGATTATTTTCCAACGTAATAACAAAGTATTTGCTTTTTTTTGTGAATGTAAATTCAACACTTGACTGATAATGAAAGTATTGATTATATATAAAATCAAAAAATAAACGAGAATACATTTGATAATAGCGAATACAAAGAAAATGATGTTGATCTATTCGATCTTATATCTTATTATTATTAACTCTAATCTACGAATAGAAACAGCAGTTGTTGAATATGATTTTATTGTTCGTTCGATTCCATCTAATCCTGATGGATATCCTCGATCCGTAGTTATAGTGCATCATGCTAATTCTTCATGGAATGTAAATCGACCATTTCCTGGTCCATTAATTCGAGCTAAACTAGGTGATACACTTCGTATTCGAATCCGAAATCTACTGCGTGATCAAGAAACATCAATTCATTTTCATGGACTTCATATGTCATCAAACCCATGGGCTGATGGTACTGCACATATTACTCAATGTCCTATTCCTCCACATGGAACATTTACACATGAATTCAATGTTACACAAACAGGCACATTTTGGTATCATTCACATAATGCTCAACAGTATGCTGATGGACTAGTTGGACCGATTATATTTGATCATGATATGATTGAATATGAATATGATTATGGATTAAATGATTATATAATTATGCTTCAAGAATGGTATCATGAAACTTGGCCTGATATAATGACAGCGTATCAAGGTCCATTTGGTGCCTATCCTGGTAATATTCCAATATTTCCATGGCCACCTACTTCATTTTTAGTCAATGGACATGGACGATTTGATTGTCGTACAAGTAATTGTTCAGAAAATTCAACTTGGAAAGATCAATGTGGTCAGGTATATCCTGCTCAATGTGTTCCTCTTCGAAATCCATTTTTTGGTTCTTGCAAACAAAATGTTCATCCACTAGAAGAATTTCATTGTATACCGGGAAGAAAAATTCGTTTGCGATTAATTAATGCTGCTAGTGGTATTCCTTTCCGTTTCTGGATTGATCAACATAATATGACAATTGTCGCTCGAGATAGTATTGAAATTTCACCTGTGACTGTTCCTTTTGTTCATATTCCTATTGGACAAAGACTTGATTTGATTATTACATGTAATCAAAATCCATCGTATAACTATACGATATACGTTGCAAGTCGAAATAGTTTTCAACCTGCTCATATCATAACTGGTCAAACACCAACTATGTGGACAACTGCATTACTTACTTATCCAGAAGCTAAAATCAAAGCACGTTCGATGGATAGTACTCAAATAACTGAATTGATCAACTTCAATCCAGATAATTTATTCTTTGAATATGAAGCATTGAAACCACGCACACCTCGTTTTGCATCACCCGCTGTTAAACGAATAACACTGGCATTTGAAGTTTATTGGAATACTCGAGAAGGTATTGATGCTTTAGAAGAATGGGCTATTAATCATATTACTTTCGAACCACCAAAAGAACCTCTTGTTCAAGCAAATTTTCTTGATGGTACACTTGAACATGTTCTTGCAGATGAATATCCAGGTCGTCTGAATAATACTCATGCTACTCATATACAGTACTTAGAATATGGTCAAACCTATGAAGTATTAATGATCAATCATGATCCACAACAACATCCATGGCATTTACATGGATATTCGGTCGATTTTATTGCTGCTGGAAGATTACCATATGTTCAAACATTATCATGTAATTCAACACAGCCACGACAAATCAATCAATTTGATTTTGATACCATTCTTCCACCACTTAATTCAACACCACCTGTACTTAGTGTTGGAGATTCATTCAGTTCACCACGTGATAGTTATGTTGTTTTTCGATTCACAGCAAATAATCCAGGACCATGGTTTTTTCATTGTCATTTAGACTGGCATATTTCGCCCGGTATGGCACTCGTCTTCTCAGTTGGACAAAATGGAAAGTACAAAGGATTAATTCAGCCTCCACCTAACAATTTTCCTACATGTGGACCAAGATATCGTTTTATAGATAACTTAACATCATCTTCAATTTCTTTATCAACTACATTTACAATTAAAACATCTATATTCAACATCTCACTATTGTTATTTTTTACTTTCTATTTTTCACAAATGAGCTCTCTACTAGTTAGTTTTTTTTAACGATAAACCTTTTGTAATTATAATTAAATTTTATCTATCATCTCATTATATTCAGTTTGCATATCAACTAAATTAGCAATGTTTTATCGTTTCTTCTTTTACTTTTGAAATTCATATTGATTTATTTTTTTTTAAATTCTACCTACTTAATTATAGATAGCCATATACAAGATAAACTAATATTTTCTTAATATTTCAATCAAGTGACGAGATGATTTTCATATCTATTTTAAGAACATAGTTTGATAGTAGACAATATCCGTCTTCGAGTAGTTTCAAGGAAAAATATCGAATTTAAGGGGGGCCCCCCCCTCAGAAAAATGTTTTTTTCGAAAATAACTCAATATTGAATTTTTAGTTTAGGAAGATGCGCCGAAATTTCCTCTTTCAGAATATGTATGGTTTTTCGAAAAATGGCTAGGTTTCAAAAGACTTATCAAAAAAAATTTCTACCCTACTACTCTGTTTTCCTAGAAATTTTTATGGTTCTCACGTTTTGAAAAACTGCTTGTTGTTCCATATAACCGCATTGCATATAACATTTTTTTTATATCAAGTATGATAGATGGCGTTAGCTTATTCGCTTGTTACGCGCTTTCAAAAAGTCCATTGACATATATTGAAAATATACCATGTAAACATGCTTTTCGGGATTTGGCTGTAAAAATCCATTTCTAAAACTTCTTTTGCGTTTTTCTCAAAATCAATTTTTTCGACCATACCGTTTACGCGGGCAAGGATTTCTCAATAACGACTCAATAAAGAAAGGATAATTTTTTTTTGTTGAATAGAGGACAGTTAGGGCTAGATCCTCACGTTCTCCGATTTTTGAATTTCTCTTTTGCTGAAATAAAAAACTTAGATATATCATTTTGATGAGCGCTTTGAATTTGAACATTTTGCGACAAAGTGTTTTTAAAAATCAAACAAAGGGAAATTCGAAAATCAGAGATCGTGAGGATCTGGCCCTAAGGCCACTCTACAATTTAAAAACCACCCCGACATGATTAGCTAATATTTTTATATCGAAAACCTTGCCCGCGTGGAGGGTACTTTTGACCAATAAATTGACTGTAACTCATTCGTTTCTCAGAGATTTGAGGAGATATTTTAACCACAGTCTCCTCTAGCCAAGACTAACATTCTCTGAAATTTTCGTTGAAATCGGATGAGAAATAACAAAGTTCGGTGGTGAGGGGGGGCCCCCCTTAATCTAAAACAATCATTATTTTCAACAGGAAATGTCATTTCACGTGATTTATTTAATAAAAAGGTTAATTTAAGAATATTTCTAACGATATTTTTCTTATTATTTCATTTTTCAGATAAACGATAATCATACACGGAAAATATCGATAACAATTTCAAATTATCTTAGCAATTTTTTTACCATGTATTTCGCGTCTGGTAACTGTCGACACTTTTTCTCACTTCAATTGAATCAGAGAACAATTGATCGAAATAGGATGCGGAACAAAAAGTCGTGAAATGCGAGATATAGGCGGTTTAATACTTCTCACATTTATTCTCTTCAATACAACAAAAAGCAAATAGTCGTCTATGCGACGCATTACTTCAACATGATGCTATCTCAAACTGCAGACAGCATATTCAGCACGATGATGTCAAGATCGGAGAGTACAGGAGAAACTAAGGACAGCCCCAAATTTGGGATAGAAGGAATCAGTTAATTCTCTACTTTTCGAATATATACTTGTTCAATGAGATGAGGTATCTCCCTAGCAAAACGACGTTTTCTCTAGTAGGAAGATCTGTTATGATACGATGGAAGTAGAAGTGGTTACTTATTGAAATCTGAAGTCATTTAATAGAAGTGAATACATTTTTGTTGAATAATACCTTAGCAAGTTTTGGTTAGAATGAATGCAGATACTCAGTATAACGGGATTAAGACATCACGTTGAATGATATAATAAGTATAATTTTTTTTTTCTATTTTTCATCGTGCAGGTATAATTATTATCAATGATAAATAATCAATTGAATATTTATTCATATTATAATTAAATATTATTGAATGACAATATGATATATGATGAAATGAAATTTGAATTTTTCCACTATAACATGTTATTGTATCAATATTATTCTAACAGGTGTTCCAGAATATATGGGTAACTTAGTATTTTATAGATTTCTTCCTTATTTTTTCTTACAACTAAGAAATTTTTTTATCAAAATGTGGAGTTTGAAATTCGCTACAAAACCATATACTGTTGAAATGAAAACCTATTTTAAAAGTATTCGATAAACGATGAAGAATAAAAATATACAAAATGTTCTACTTTCTAAGCGATTAGGCACCATGAATGCCTACATTTTGTTTTCCAGATTTTCATTACCTATTTCAGTATTTTAAAACAAGGAACTATATGGAAAGATACAGTGTTAAACACTGTACAATTTACATATGACTGATTGTTTAATTAATGCACTTTTTGTTCTCAAAATGGGCATAACTTTGAACAATCAGACTTTGATCATATAGAAATAAACTTTTTAAAAATGCATGATAAATTAATTTTTTTCCTATTTTATTTACTTATGCTTGTTCTTGGTAAATTCTAGAACTTTTCACGCTACATATTTCTTTCTAATAAAGCATATCAGACGATAACAAGGTGAAATAAAAAAACCATATTCATCGTGCGCTCAAAAACTCATATTATTGCGTGATCGAAATTTGATTGCTCAAAGTTATGTTTATTTTTGAGAATTAAAAATGCAATTACTAAATAATCGGTCTTGGGTAAATTGCGCAGCTTTTAACGCTGTATCTTTTGGTATGGTTTGTATTTTTAACATGGTGAAGTGGTGAAAATTACATGAGAAGTATGATCATTCATTATGGCTAACTAGTAAGAAAATAGAGCATTTTATATATTTTTCCTTTTCATTTTTTTTTTCAAATGTTTTTCAAGTAGATTTTTATTCTGAAAATATATGTTTTAGTAGAGCATTTCACGCTCCACATTTTGCTAAAAAACATTTCTTGATTGTAAGAAAAAAATAAGGGAGAAATATATAAAATACTGAGCTACTCATTTATTCTGGACCACCCGTTATATAATAAAATAACTTTCAAAATATTTTTGTTAATATTGATTGAAATCATTCTTATTACTCATTTGATTTTTTTCAACAGCTACGCATATCTCTAAAATCGCGATTAATCGTAATTTGATAGGAAATCGACAATTAAATCAGATTTTTATCACGATTATGGAAGAAGAAGCGATTTTTCAAAAATCACTGATAAATCAGAATGATAAATCGCGTTTAATTGCTGATTTCGATAATTGATAATGAATTAGAAATTAATGCAAGAAATATTTTAATATTCATTAGGAAAATAGTCAAATATAATTTCTACACAGTTATTGAACATAATTTTGAAGATTTAAAAGGCAATGAAAGATTTTATTTTGATATGGATATCACTACTGCGATATGAATAAGATTGGACAATTATAAAAACGATCGAACTAAGTGTCTTTTTCACATTCATTTATTGAAAGCTATTTCTTTGATAACATAATTTGTTTCAGATAACTCTTCAGCTTAAGAATTTTTTCGATTAAAATTTTTTTACATACATCCAGTTTTGGATAACCTAGTTTATGATAATATATATAAACTGGAACTTGAATGACTTTTATATAACGACGTCTCCTGTCATCGTTACCATCGTATGTGAATTCATACTTTTCATTTGAAATTTTATTTTTTTTTCTCTTTCTTAAATTTTTGCTTTACAAACTACGAATACAAATCAAATCTTTTCAGCGAATAATTTAATTTAACACTGCAACTGTCACATAAGAACGTACCATTAGTTTTCTTCATTTTTCTGTACATTTTCTCATCTAACTATAAAAAACTTTACGCATATTTTATGTTCATTTTTAATGCAGAATTTGCTCATGTAAATTAATGTAAGCTTTATTTTTCAATAAAAAGATTCAGAAAGTAATAAAAAGTTTTGAAGATAAAAAGAAACATAATATATATGCATAAAATCGGATACGATATCATTTAACGCAGGATAAAAATCGACTACGAAATCGCGATTCACCGCAAAAATCGTCATACTAATCGAAAAAAAATCGGCGATTTTATCGCGATTTAGCGCACGATTATCGTTTCGATATATCGTGATTAATTGCCGATTTTTTACCGATTTTGAGGACATATGTAATCATCATACACAATAAATCCAGTTTGACACGAGGTTTTTATCATTTATTACTTGTGTATCTTATTTAAATGAAAATCTTCTTATTTTTAGTCATCACCTTCTCTATAATTAAATGCAATGTGTTCAGTGTAAATTTCTGCCTATAAACATATAATAAAATGTTCAACAAGATAAAAATAAATAAATAAATAAACCTTATCTAATGGTATTAATGTCACTTGTTTTGTCTAAGAAATTCAAGAACATCAATATGAGTTTATGAATTGTAAAACTTTTCAAAATTTATTTTTAGAATACGTTTCAAACTAAAAATAAGAAATTTAAACAAATTAATTTCTATATTCGAATACATCATAATACTAAAAAAGTTTCTTTTCAATTTTTAATGATTCATAAAAATATTGAAAATAAACAAATTCATTTGAATTAAATTTAACAAAACATATTTAAATATATTTATTTGAATTTTTCAATATTGAATTTTATGTTGTAAAACACGACATCTTTATATTTTCATTTTTTTGTTATATTTTATGGTCCGTATCTCTTATTCATTCTTTCTCATTTATTCGTCTATGTATTCTTTATTGCTAACTACGATATAAATAGCACGTTTTGTATTCGTTGTATTTAGTCCAAACATATTCGCTAATTTTATAAAAAAAGAAATTATTATTATCATCGTGAATTTATATTGTTATAGTTAATTTATTCTATTAAATATAAATAGATTTATTATTCTTATTTGATTATTCTCTTTCTGTTAACAACAAAATATTTGATTAATATTACTTACAAAATGTCCAACGAATTAAAGAACGAGGTATTTTGTTTAACAGGTTATGTTAAATTATGTTTTTTTGAAAATAAAGAAGATGAAGCAATAAAAGTAAGTGCTTTAACGTATTGTAATAAAAGGAAGATTCATATTTCTATATATATATGAATTATTTCTAGACATTAAATGATATCATAAAGAAATTATCAACTATTGATAATGAAGATACACAAATAAAAGATATTCTTCTTTTATCATACATTGATCGAATTGAATTATTATACAAAAAAGAAAAATTTGAAGGAACAATATATTATTTATTAATTATTATATAATGAAATTTATTCGATAAAACGTCTTTTTTATCATTTGTTTTTTCTTTATATTAGAGATGTTGCTAGAGATGTGAACTGTATGAAAGAACTTAATTACAACATATATAAGGATAAAAAAATCTTCTCAATCTATCAGTTAGAGAATTATATTCAAAATTAATCTCATTTTATTCTAATTGGTTTTTTTAAGCAAATCGCAAAGACCTATAAATGATTATAATATGATACAAGATTTACAAAAATTTGAACATTGTAAGTAAAAAAAATAACTGAAATGTAGATTATTTTGCTTTTTGTAGTTGACCAAGAAATCGATGATGATAAAGAAAATATTATAAATAATCAATTAAAAGAAAGTAAATATAATATTAAAAGAAAAAAAAATTATTTTTTTGTTTTAGAAACCATTCAAAGAAAAAAGACAACTGATTATGCTGAACATTATACAAATCTTTGTGTATAAACAAAGATTTGTTAATTTTTGTTTTCTTTTAAAACAAATTGGTTTTTTTTTGTGTTCTAAAAAATTGTTCTTTTCTTATCAATTAAAACTAAATAAATCTACGAGCAATACAAAAAAATTAATTTCAATGCATGTTTATTTATATATCGTCAAGTTTTCAAACTTTTACATGTTTTGATTGTGGAAAATTTGAGGAAAAAATGTCGACAGTTAAAATCCCTTAGAATAATAGAGAAAATCAACTTGAAGCAATATTTGTATTTAATCTTAAAAGAAAAAAAATTGTTTTTTTCAATATTCTTATTACAAAAAGTAACACGAGAAAATTATTGAATATAATATAAAAAAACATTTATTTATTACGAATAAATAAAATGACAGTATTTTTCAATTACATATTATTGTAGTTTGTGGTTAATGATATCTGTTTCATCACTTTTATATAAAATTGATACAGAAAACATTCAACTTGAAAATTTTGTTTATTTTTTTTTTATTTAATTAAGTTATCTTGTAAATGTAAATGAGACAATCGTATTTTATATATATATATATGAATTAATGGATTTAATAGCTATTACATGCGCAATTAAATCTAATAAAATAAGATTAGTGCAAAAAATTTAAGATAAATTAAGTAAAAAAAGAAAAAGTTAAAAAAGAAAAAGATATTCAGCGTTCTATTTCAAATATTTCCTTTTTCTACATCAACAAAAAATGTTCCATTTAATAAATTATTTAGAAAAAAAAGATTTTTATTTTTTTATTTCAATTAGATAAATTCTCTTAATAAAATATCAAAAGCAGATTTAATATAGAATAATATGCTACGTAGTTTTCTTATTTACCATGACGAAAATATCAAAATGGTAACCCACCCCTCAAATAATTTATTAAGAGAAAAAAGGAAAAATGATAAATACCGAAAATTATAATGCAGAAAATGAAATATATAAACGAAATAAACTTAAGCAATTTTCTTGTAATTGACAAAATATTGTTTCATTAATTCAATATATTCCCTTGACTGTAGTCAAGGCCTTAATTCCGAAATTGACTGTGTATTTATGTATTTGTCTGCAGGGTGCCATTATTGAAAAGAGGTTTTTCCAATTATTATTCGCATTAAACATGCTTTGTTCGTGCAATTATAAGATTTTCAAAGGCGCTGTACAATGCGCTCAGAACAACATGAGGTTTCATTAGACTAACAATGGAGACCGAGATAGCGCAACTCCTATACTAGAGAGGTACCTTGGGTCCTGAAGTTCTATACTATGAGGATACTCTTAGGTCCTTAACACATTGGGTGACGCTATGATTTGAGGAGAAACTGTCTAGAAAAGTACTTTCTTTTGCTTTTTTTTCTTTGGTAAGAGTTTATACATTATGTGTCATATGTTCTATCTTCAGAAGTTTATTTGAGTGCTTTATTTTATGGCATAATGCTTATTATTAAAACACTCAAGACATAAAAGTTTATCAGAATGAGAACAGCAGCTTTTTACTTTCTTTGCTGCCACATTGCTCGCTGTTCTTGAATGTCGGATCCTTCCGTTCCAGAATGGTCACTTTGCTTTCTGCGTCAGATCTGTCAGATTCAAAATGCACTGTATCAAAATCATCAGCCAAAGAACTCACTCCACTAAATGTGCTAGCGCTATCTTCTGTATCGGCTTCTTCAACAAACATGTAAAATGTTTCAAAATTTCGATTGTATTCATATACAAGACGATAGAGAAAAAAGAAAAAGCTGGAAACTTCCTTCCTTTTCCCGGACATGTTTCGTATAATATGAAAAAGAATAAAAAGATAACTTGAACGATTATTCAGTTGATTAGGAAAAAATAAGTCATTATGTAGTGATATAAAGAAGATAACGAAAAGGTAATTAAGTGCATTTATGAGAAGTTAACTGTCCATGAAAATGAACATCTCGAAAAAATTTTCTAATAAAACTGAATTGAGTCGAGCGTGTTAATAATACTGACTACAACTATTTTTCTCCAGGGATATATCTACACTCTCTTTCTCATTAACATAAATCGTAGAAGATCACCTTCAGAAAAGATGCTGAAACTAGTATCATTAAAAACTGTTATCGATTTTGACAATGAAATGCATTTGCCGGTGAAAAGAAGAAGATGTACTTATTGTAGCATTAAAGAAGCAGATTTTCAATGTAATATTGGATACTTTACTTAAAAATTGCCATTTTGTTTATAGGATAAAAAATAACAATTTTTTTAATTATCACAACATTTTTATTGAGAGGTTTTGAGTTGAAATAAAATAAATAGATTGAATAGTATCTTTTTCGATTGAAAAATTCCCTTGTCAGAGGCCTTTTAATCGAGTACATGCTCGGGCAGCGTTAATGGCTGGATAGAACCGATATCATTTATCATCTTATACCATCTTTTGATAGCACGCAGGTCCAAGGGATCACTTAGATTATGCAAGTTTTTGATTGGAACATCGCTATTTTCGTACTCAAAAAAGACTGCTTTTTTAAATCTTTACTTTTCATTTTATGATAAAGACAAAATACATTTGAATAAAACAGGAGTGGCGGAACGTTTTCAAATTAGGTAAGGCTCAGTATAAGGCAGGTGGTTACTCTACAAAACTTTTACGTATTAACCTGAAATAGAGTAAAATAAGTTTAGATAATAAATCGTTTTTGATTATTTAATTATTTTGGTATTGTAAAAAAAAACTATTAACCCCAAAAAAGCTTGTCTTCTATCATTTGAAGCTATAAACGTTGACATTATTTGATATGGAGCAATTTCATGAAGCTTTTCTTTTTATTTATGTGGTAATAAACAATGATTAAGTCGTGATTGTGGCATAGAATTTCAAAGCGTGTTTTTCAATCGATTTAATGTGCTAAATGCACGTTCAACAATTGCTGTAGTAACAGGAAGTATTAAGTAAAGTTTAGTCAATTTATCAAAATTTCTGAACATTTGTTTACCAACATCGTATGAATTTGAAATTTCGCAAATGGTTGAAATTTTTGTAATTTATTTTATTCTCATCTGATTCCTGTTAATCCATGTGATAAAAATAAAAAAAACAGGATTTTAATCGACTTTTTCGTGATTAAAAAAAAATTAAAATGAGACAATTTTAATCGGATTTCTTGACTTTTGATTGATTATTTTTTATTTTAATCAGTTTCAATCGATTAAAACTAGTTATTGTTATTTTAATGGATTTTAATTGATTGTTTAATTTTTACTCGTTTTTAATCACGATAACCAAAGAATGCGTAAGCACCGATCGTTATTATCTTGCAAACTGAGGCATGTAAGTCTGAGGATGGTTTAGTGTTGCACCTATCATTTGTCGACGCGAGGAGTTCGAATAAGCAATAAAAAACTATGATTTATGGATTAAAACTCGAGAAAATCCCATTTTTTTTGTTAACATGATTATGATTGATTAAAAATCACGAAATCTGATTAAAATCGTCTTATTTTAATCGATTTCTAATCACCAAAAACTCGGTTAAAACTCGATTTTTTCCGTGTTTTTTTACATGAGTACGGATAATGACAATATTATGAATGATTTTCATTTCCGTCGCATTTCTTCTTCTTATATCACAATATAGAAACAATCATGCAAAAAAGTCCTCCTGTCAGCACTAAAATAAAGTTCGTTTGATCGAACAGAGTCAAATTCGACAGAGAATGGATCTCAGAGCCTAAATTCAGGTAAGGCTGAGCTTAATAGTGTCCAATCCAGGTAAGACTTAAGCCTTATGAGCCTACAGGCTCCGTCGCCCATGGAATAAAATACAATATATTTATTCTTGGAGAAATAAACAAGATGAATATTTTTTTCAAAAAATTTTATCTGAAGTAAAAGAAATTAGTGAAGATATTAGTGAAAACACAGAGGAGCGTATTATTTGTACGACATCCGGCAGATAAATTCAAAGTTTAGTAATTAATCACTCGCATATATTCATAAA
>JAJEKB010020688.1:0-22035 GCA_022393335.1 Macrotrachela quadricornifera
TACTTCACCGTACTTCGAAGTACTGAAGTCGCGCTTTTTCCCCCTTGACTATGAGTCCATTATGAAATCCAAAAATTGTCAACAACAATCATTCAAATCGTAGAAGACAAAAACTGCTATATAATGATTCGTCACCACTCTTTTATACGGGGTATTCGTGAAACACGCGATGACCCATATCTTTTGCCAGTGGCTAGACTGATTCGAGTTGAGTACATACCCAAAATGTTAGACTTTCATATGCTAACCTAAGAAAAGTAGTAGGGAGTGTATTTTCTCAATTAGAAACGTTATAATTGAATTTTGCATATAGCTCCTGTGAATATGTGCAATCAGTCTCTGTTATCAAATGATGTATTCAACAGTATAGAGCATCATATAAGCTAGCATCAGTATCCTATCTCTCTTAGGTTAGTAGATAAAAGGTTAATACTTTGGATATGTATCTAACTCGAATTGGTCTACTCAGTCGTAAAAGATATGGGCCATTATAGGCCCTCAAAGGCTGAAAAAAGTGTGCATGGGAAATCATTTTTATATTTTCAATGTTTTGGGTCATTGTAGATCTTCATAGAATCAGTTCACTGAGCTGGATTTACTCATGCTATCAGTTCTCGATTTAGCAGTTATCATGGGTCATCGTGGATCATCGCATAGTCTACAAATATTCCTTTTATACTAGTACTTACCACTTGATAATCTATATCAGTAAATGTGAAATACATTTATATTGTGATAACTTGACTCACTCCACTCTTCAAGAGGACCGGATGAGTGTAAAAAGTCTATCTAGATTAAAATTCTTTTACGAAGATTTTGAATCGAAAAAGTTTAGATTTGTTGGTGAAAATGAATGTTTTTTCCAGTTGTATAGTTAAAATTGAAAAAAGTTGACTTTATGTCGCGATATTTGGTGATCTGGTACAGGATCTCTTAAAATTGGATGCAGAGCCCTGATGAATGTGTATATCGTAATAAAATAATGCGAAACACGTCGAGAAATTAAACTTTGAATTTTTTTAATCCTTATTTACAAACACATCACTTCAATCTTAATTTTCTTTTCGACTTAGTCGATTGCTGAAAAAAATTGAGATTAGCAGATTGATTTCTATCTTCGATATGAAGGTCAGTTTGTTTTTCGATCAATTTACCTTCATCCTCTACTGCGGTGGAACAATGATCCTTCGACAACATCTCATTAACCAACACTATTTAACTCGTTGTCAAATCAATCTTTCACACGTTCTCCTCTCTCTACACTTCTGTTTACTGCACACCTATACAAACGTGCGTTCTTTCTTCGCCTGAGGAGCGTCTATGTATTGCTCGTGTCTGTCGAGAATAAACTCTTAGAAGGGCAAAAATTCTACCAGAATACGCAAAAGATCAGGATTCGCCAATTTGCTCGTGGTTCTCTGCATAGGCGCCGATTTAATTCAGGAGGTCAATTTATTTAGCAGTTCTAAAGAACGTATTAAAACTTTAAAGAAGTGGTCAATTTAATTGTCCGTCTTGAAGCAAAAGCGAGTTACAGATGCAAAACAATAATGCATATTGGTTAATGAGAGTTATCTATGTTCTTAATGTTTCTATGATTTAGTAATTCAAAACTTGCAGCTCATGGAGTCAAATAAACATTGAAAACAATATTATCACAACTTGTTATAATATTGCCTGTTGAAGATGCGGTTTCTTCGTCAGAATGTCTTTTAAATATAATTTCAATATCCATACTTTTTATATCTGTTTTACCATTAGAATATAGATCTCCATAAAGAATGAAATTGGGTTCTTGATAAACCAGCGACGTCCGGTCGCAATGCTCATTGTAAATCGAGCGGGCTGAAAATTAAATAAAAAAATAATATTGTTTCTATTTCAATTTTGTCTACTTTCGATCGCATACTTACGACAGATTGTCAATTTTTCCAATATTTTTCCAGTAGACGATACATACCGCAAATTAACAATCATATGATATTTTCCATATATTGTTCCTGAAAGTGTGATCTTAAAACCATAAAATGCACGTTTGTTCGTAATCCATTTAGAATAATCTCTTAAATCAACTTCTTGGTGCATTACAGAAATATCGTTCGATGGTACTGACACAAAGTAACATTTGTTATATGGCTCAGATTTGTTTTGCTGTCGCAAAATCGCTAAAATACTGCCATTCGTTACAAACCATCCGAATGGTGAGTCAGTACTAGTGTCTGAACATGTTTCTTCTGCATCACCATTTTTCACAAGATTCTTTAGTGGAGCAGTTGTACCATTCGGTAAAAGAGCACTTTGAAAGGTAAGTGTGGTTGATAGTTGCTCATCAGATAGATTTGAACCGCTTAGATTAGCGTATGCAAAAATAGCTCCACTAACAGTTGCATTCGTAAAATCAGTTTCGGATAACAGTGCATAACCAAAATCCACGTATGACAAATCTGTCCATGTGAAATCAGCATTTGTCAAATATGTTTGACTGAAATCTGAGTTATCTAGACGACGCCATGCAAATGAGGAATTCACTAGAGAAGCACCACGAAGTTGTATTTCAAGTATCTCATATGTTTTATACAATTTTTGTTTAGATTTTGATAAACTCATATCCAAATTGTCGAGATCAGCGTCAAATAAATTAATTGGTGGTTGTTCATTATTTCGCCTAATTAGTTTGGTTTCATAAAGAAATAAGATTATTTGACGTTTTCGTTGTGTATCTAATTGAAGCAATGTAGTCAGTGTCTTAGCTCGAATAATGTTCAGAATGATACTGTCTTTGTCGAGTGTTCTGTTATTGTTCAAGAGTAACATTGATATGTCGTATAAATATGTAGCCAAGATTCGTTCCTTCTCTGCTTGATCCGCTAGGTATGCATCTTGTTGACGTTGTTGTTGTGCAATATCGATATCTTTTTGACGGTTTTCTTGACTGAGATGTGTTTGTTGTATCGACAGAACAGTTGTAGCAACACCAAGCGTCAACGGTACAAGTAGTACACCAAGGATTTTTAAAATATCTTTCAATGGCATAGAACAAAAAGAACTTATCATTGCTGGTTTTGTATAATGATTTGGGCAATTAATTGTAAATGATTTAGTGTTCATAGACCGATCAATAGGACCTGCCTGTCGGCTAATCATCGAATGTACAATTGGTTCGAATGCAATAGGAAAAGAAATCAAGTAGTTCTCAATTTTATACTACCGCCTTTGATTGCAAATATTTCTAAGCTATATTATATATAGATACGCAAATGGAAAAATAGTTTTGCCAGATTGCCATGAATGGTGATAGCTCTATTTGACTTATCAAAACGTCATTTATTTCATTGTAAAAAATAAAAATCATAGATAAATTGTGCCTATTTATATCTCACATTGAGATCAATTGATCTATCCTATAAATAAATGCGTCATAAGGCCGTATGGAGCTCTCTGTTCACGCATAAACACAGCTAGGAGTTTTTGTATATGCAGATAATGTTGCTTCTTATTGTGAGAAGTAGATCGTGAAAAATGAATGTAGCTAGAGAGTTGAACGGGATATTGAGGGTGCAGGAGCAAAGTGATCATTTCTCTGAAGGTATTGACAGAAGCTAATAATATTTCTCTATAGTTGGTTGAATTTATTATGCTCAAAAAACATATATCGCCCATGTAAAGGCAATTTTCTCTCATTATTTTCCTAATTTTAGTAAACTTAATATGATTTTTGCATTACTTTTCCTGCAATGAAAGTAAAATAATATGTGCAGAGACTTGAATGACATATGAAAATCGATGAACCAAATGGCAGGAAATGAAAATGCGTAAACTTCTGTTTTCTGGCATAAAGAAAGGCATGTATACTCTGCGGACAACTGCTCTAGCTTCTCCTAACATCGGATATGGCTTTAATTTCTGTGGAAGACTTCGAAGATGTTTTCATATTCGAGCTTTTCATTTTGAGAAGCTAAAATCCGACTTCTTTGGTTGAATACGGTTTTATTGTTTCTAGATATGATAGTTACACAAAATCAAAGTATCCGTCAAAAATCGTTTGTTCTAGTTCAAATCAGATCGAGCTATATGTTTGTTTCAATGTTTATATCTAGAGTATAATTTTGCAGCCGTTTAATAACTTGGACATTCACATGAGAACCGTTCTTGATCTGCTCCACTTGTTGTTGGTATACAATCAGCACAGATCATTGCTACGACAGTTGATGGTGGTGGTGGTTTATTCATATTCGACCATGATGTTGGTAGTAATGAACAGCCAGATCTAATCCAAGGACCAAAACGTTCGATATCTAAAAGTAAAAGAGTAACTTTGCTCATACGTAAGAAAGAAAATATTGCTCACTTTGTCCATTTACGATATCTCTTACACGTATCGATCTGAATATCCCAGTTACTGCATTACGCTCATATCTTAATGGTTCTGTGACTTCTACTGTATTCCATGATGTGATATAGGTATCTGTGTTGCATTTTTCTTTCGACTGAGTAAGTGACAAGCCTTCTGGACATTGGTGTGCATCTTTCAATGTGATTACATTTCCAATTTCCCATGATGGAGGAATTGGACCACGAGGTCCGTGACCAACGACAGCTTGTGCCAGTCTTCGTGAAAAAAGAGCAGCTAATTTCTGTCGTTTAACCTGATCGATTCCGGCTGCTCGAGCGGTAGCTGCTGACTTGATACGATCTGTGATTGCATTTTGTAAGTTTGCTTTAATAGTTGAGTTTTGAACTACATCAAACCAGGAAATGTACTTCGAAATTTTCAGTAGAGCTGGACTAGAACCAATTGTCTTCTTCCATTGATCAAAATCGCTGACGTTTACATTACCACCAATGAGATGATCCAGTATTATTTTCCGCCGTTCTTCATGATAACTATCGTTCATAGAAGCAGATGAAACTAAATCCTGCTTCAGTCGTAATTCCAATTCCAAATCAGTTAGACCGTCAGTGAAATATTGTGATTGCCAAATGCAATTCTTTAACAGTGTCTGCTGTTCACGCATACCGCCAAGTTCAGTTTTCACGGCAATATGCGTGCCCCAAATATCCATAAAATTTCTATAAATTTCCGCATCGTATAAGGATGGTAGCTGATCAACAGCTTGTTGTGCATGCTGATTTAATGTGGGTATAGCATCAATAGAATTCATTGTTAGTGTATAAAGTGGATACAGGTGTTGGATTACAGCTGCAGCTTGATTTTCAATGAAAAAATTATTGTCGACATGCAATACATATTTGGCATGGCCCAATTCTCCTCCCATCCAACTACCAGAATCCTGTTCCCAAAAGTGAATGAAGTCTTCTTCTGTTCTAAACACATACATTTGGTTCAGAACGTTCGGCATTGTTTGCTGTCGTTACAATGACTTCATCTGGAATCTTTGATTTTGAATTATAGGTAAGCTGTAAAGCCGGTAGCTTTATTTTACCCGTGCTCAAATCAATAGTCATGCCAATGGCATTTGGTACCGAAAAGCTTGTGGTTCGTTTTAGTGAGTGAAACTGGATGCTGGAATCCGGGCAAAACGAACCATAATAGCTGATAACAGGGCAGAGGTCTGTATGAACTCTGTCTGATAAGAGAAACCCCGCACATACACGAAATAATAAAATAGATATTAAGTTGAATAGTAACTGCATTTTAGAAACCATTTAATACATAATAGTGCGCTGAAACGTAGCACACGTTTATATACATATCAGTAGAAGTGCACAATTTCCATGTAAAATGGGAAGTAAATTGCGTAGCGTATTTTGGAGTGTATTAGTCAGCGATAAAAAATCTGTATTTGTTTCATCGCAATAAATCCTTCAAACTACTTATGAGGTTAGCTTATCTGTAGACTGTATCACAATATTGACTCTGATATTTTTTTTATTGGTGTTAAACTGTCAGAGTCAAAATGAAACTCATGTAATGAAAACCGAGACAAAATTACTGATTTTAATTGTCAGTGTTTCATTTGGACTTGCGTGATAGATTTACTATTTTTTGCCTAAATACACGTTTTACCAGAGACTGACGGGACGGGATACGGAACAAGAAGTCATGGCATGCAGGATAGGCGGAGCTCAATGTTTCTCTCGTCTACTAACAGTGATGAAATAAAAAATACCAGCCATATCGTGCATCATAATAGCGATCAATTTTAAATTGGTAAAATAAAAGAAAAAGAATCGATCGTTACAGCGGTCGATACTGATATAAACAGACGCTGAGTAAGAAAAGAACAAAAATGACGATCGATTCCGGCTGAGTGAAGGACAAAAAATGCAATGACTAATCCGGTCTGAAATAGAGAATAAGAGATATAATGACGTATCATTCTTTTTTTTACAGCTATTCTTGAATAGTATGCTTTTCTCTTTTCTTATATCTCAATGTCTGTGATAGTGCCACCTGTGTATGTTATTGTTCTTACTTCCATGTGAAGGCATTTTTTGCTCAGGTGACACTTCGGATGTAACATACAGGATATTCCAAAACTCCTTCGAGAAAGTTCACATAAACATCTCTTATATAATTCAAGCGATAGAATTGCTTTTTTTATAATACGATAATATTTTTGTTTTGTTACATATAATTCAATTCATAGCAAATGTTCAAAATGATTATCATCAACTGAAATATTTAAGTCCATCGTTTTCGAATCTTTAATAGAACACTAGAGTTTATTTTGGAATTAATTTATTTCCATTATCAATAATTATTTTGAATTCAACTGAATCTTTATATCTTACACTCATAAGTTTTCGCTTTATATTCCCTCGACTGTAGGGAGGGTTATATGCAATAAAACGCATTTATATGTTTGTAGCAAGGTTAAAGGTCAAAAAAACACATGCACATACATATAGCAAGATCCTGAGGATAAGGACTTTCATCAAAGGTTTTTGAAATCGGAGAATCGAATAGTACTATTGGTTTTTAAAAGTTTTGAATTAAGCTTTCTACGTCATAGGAAGGCTGTTTTGGGCAAATAATTATTTTTATAAAGTTTTATCAAAGGCTTCCGGGATCAATGAATCGATTGATGACATTAATTTCCTTAAATTTTGTTGTATTTAAATTTTTTACACAAAGGATTGCTTTTTTTTACAAAAAAACAATCTTTTTACAAAGTTTGATCACGGGTTTTCGGGTTCGAGGGATCGATTCGTATGATAAGAGTTTGGATATCATTGAAAATAAATTTTTGTCTGCAGAAGGTATGTTTTTAAAGAAAATAATCTGTTTTCTGGAGTGAAGAATAAGCCATATTGGTTAAAAAATTGTTAGTAGTTTTGCACATATAGTTGTCTCTGAAGTTCATCTGTATATTTATGTACCTATTTACAAGAAACATGCGATTTATGATATTGTATTTAAAAAAAGTTTTTATATTCGTGCAATAAAAGAAAGAATCAATTAGTTGTTTTAAAATTATACTGAAGATTAACTCATGATATTAATAATATTGTATTGGTATGCTTGTATTTAATTCATTTATTAAAAAAAAAGAGATTTTATTATTGTGTTAAAAAGATATTTAGAACAAGAAATATTTTTCAAATTAAAGTTATAAATGAAATTGGAATTTACTCAATAAGATCAAATGTTATTCGTAGTAATCATAGAGTTTTTCTCCAATGAAAAATCATACGAAATAAATGCTATTTTTCTGTGCTATTCAATATAACGATATTTTTTCTGTTAAAATTATTTATCATCTTCATTGAATAAGATATTCAATCAAACTAATCAAACGATTTGAAATAAACATTAAATTTTGAAATTTAATATATTCCAAATAAACTATTATATTCAAAATTATCAAAATTAACAGACACAAATATCCTTTAAACTAGAAGAATACAGTCTAGAACAAGAAGTTTATATGTATCTATTTGCCTGTAATGTAATATAATTTATTGATAGATTAAAGTTTGATAAATGAGTCTGAATATATTATGTTATTATAAACAAAAATAATAATACTATGTGTTTAAATTCATTTATCAAATTTTTATTTTTTGATAAAACATCTTTTTTTTAACTGTCGCTCATCAATTAATGCGAATCGTAGTGATTACATCACTTTTAAGACATTTTCCACGATCGTTTGATTTATAGTCTATAATCATAATATGCTATAGACAGCTAAACCGATGAATTTGTTTCAGTCAAGAACCAAATGAATCCACTATTTACAAACTTTACTTGTCCTTATATGTCCTGTAAGTATGAAGCAAAAAAAAAATAAAAAAAAGATTTTAGAGGATTGTTTCCAGTTAAATAGTTGCTTAAATCAGCCGTTCTTATCTTAAATACATTATTTTTCAACGAAAGATTATTTCTCGTGAATATTACTTCTTAAAAAAACGTTTTTTTTTCCAGAAAAACAAAACATCGATTTCGATTAAAAGTTCATACTTAAAATATTTTCCCTGTTAAAAATCTGCACTTTTTATTTTTATTGAGTACTTTAAAAGTATCATGAGAATGGAGTCCTTCTCTTACAAAATTACAGATAGTTTTTAGGAACGAGAAATAAAAGAATATTTGAATTAGATGTACTCCAAAATGAAAGCTCAAAAAAAAAAATTTTTAACATAATATAATACTTGTAAATGAATAGGAGTGAAAGAAAAAAAAAGAGAAGAGATTTTAATTTGAATGAATAAACTAATTTATATCAAAAGACATAAACGAGTTTTTCACTTGCACATTCAAAATAAATTATTCTCGCATGGCACATACATGTTTCCAAATGACATTAGTTTTAACATTTTATTGAAGATTTATCAGACATAATATTTCATTTTTTTTTCAAATGCGCAGTATGTAGACAGCTCTTCTATATTATCTCGTTAATGGGATGTGACTAATTATGTACGCTTTTATTCATGTGAAAGATAAACGGAAATAACATCGGATTGGTTAGAAAAATAATTGATGTAGTTTTGTTCCTTTTTTAACATTTTATTCACTATCATTACTCTTCATGAATAACGTTGGTAACTCTACTTTTTTTTACATCAAATCGTAGTAATAATAGTATTTCAATGTCTGACAACAGCAGCAATTCCTCAATTTCAAATAATAATCACAACAGTACGAATTTTACAGGTGGTGGACAAACTGGTAATAGTGGTTATTCACATAGTTCTGTGTCTGATGTAATCCAGTTACCATTTCTGTTTCTTACAATTATTTTTGCTATTGCTTATACAATTCTTGTACTCGTTCGACCAACATTTCGTGCTAACAAATTAAATTGGTTTACAATTAATGTTTGTATAACAATTGCACTACTCAGTATTTCTATGTTAGCACTGAGTATGAAGCGATTGATGAATGATAATACTTCAATACTTTGTCGTGCACAAGTTTTTATAGCAACTATGGCCGCTGCTCAAATGATGTATTCACATAGTGTTGCTGCTATCAGTCGACTTCTAGCGATTGTCTATGCAAACAAACAAATGTTTCGTTCAAATATTTTTATATGGAGTTGTATTGGTTTAGGTTGGCTTGTTGCTTCTTTTATTTCTATACCTTATTGTTTCATAGATGGTTTCGCATGTTCAAGCTCAACACGACCAACTTTTTTGCCATATTATACTCTTGCTACTGTTCTCATCTTACCTGTTATGATCGTTTCTATATGCAATATTCGTATTTTTGTATTCGTACATCGTTCAAGTCGACGTGTACAGGCAGAAGGTAGCGGAAATAGACCTTCACAGGCACGTGACATCCGTTTACTCAAGACAATGATCATTACCTTTATTGCTTTTATTGTTGGTTGGGGTCCTGTCTTTATACAACAGACATTTAGTCAGAGTTTTACAATTTCTTCAGATGTAGATACTCTCTTTCAAGTACTTCCACCAGTCAGTATGCTTGGTGATGTGATTTTATTGATTTATACGAATCAGCCAGTACGTGTTTTTCTCTGGCAACTAATTGTTAGACGTGGTCGAGCTGTTGCAGATAATACATTAAATAATACAGCCAAAACAAAAACGCATACTATTCAGAAGCATTAAACTAAATCTATGAATATCTATTGTGACATATTCATTGTAAATAAAAACATTATATTTTCAGTATTTATTTATTCTCGCTACAGAACTGTTAAAAATATCTATTGTAACTGAACTCTTTTAACAAAATAAATATTTAAATATATAGAAAACAAAAGAAAGATACTTTAGTACCTATGATAGAAATTGAAAATAAAATAAGGTTCTTATTCTTTTTTCAAAGTGTAAATGTCTTGTTATTAAGTGAAAAGATGAAATTAATAATTGTAATCGCTTATTCAGAGATTTTTATTTCACATGTATTTTTTTTAGGTTTACAACTTATCTTACAGACTCATCGTTACCATCGATTTTGTTCTAACAATGCACAGTAAAATAATATATATTGGTACATGATATTGAAAATGATGATGAAGAAAGGTAGTAAAACGTAATGTAAACTAGGTAAATAAACCGAATACTATTCAAATAAGTTCGTAGTTTCTATAAACATGAATGACATTACTACTATAGGAAGATATTGCGTATTTTGTGTGTAGTTTTTTCTTTATACTGAACAAAATGATCTATTTTTGATTTTGTAACGTGTTTAATTAATTGATGACAATTTAACTGTTGCACTATCAAATAATTCATGCAATTGAAACACTAATTATTTTTAGGATCGCATTTGCACGTATTCAAACAATTCTTGCTGCATAATTTAGCAGTATAGATTTCTTATAAACAATATTCGACGGTAGCTCATACCAAATTATATCTATAATAAACTATATCAAAGAATATATTCTAACAAAACAAAAAAAATAAGTTTATTGTATCAGTTTTACTCAGCAAACTATATCGCTTAATTGCATTAAACTTTTTATATTGTAATTTAAGATTTAATATTATCTCAAACTTTCATTGGACAAAGCTTTCACCTAGACAATCGACATAGATATGAAACGTCAAACTGCTCGGAAATATAATGCAATATGTCAAAAACTTATTCACATATAGACTCTATGTTAAGCGAAAACTAGTCGTAATCCAATTTAAAGGAGAATAAAAAATCAAGAGTCTTTATACAGAAATCCTTCTTAAAAATTTGCTATTTCGTATATTGAGAATTCTACAAAACGATAAAGTCTGATCAAGCGCGCATTTTTGTCAGATATATGTAAATACGTATCCGAATTGTTGTAGTGGCTTCAACTAATGAAGCTTTTCCAATACTCTTTTGCAAGGTACTCAAAAATCTAATATTTTCAAGTGGAAATTTGTTGTTAGACATTCGTATTACACTTGGAAAAGAAACTAACGAGGGAATATATTTGAGTGTGCCTACGCAAAGAGAGACTTAAATCATTATATCCTGTAGTGTCATCCATGAATATCTCGAATATAGGTATTTTAGTCGCCCTCGTTTCGATCTAAGAGAGAAAAAAAGAAATAACTTTTCCAGTTGTGGATCTTATTCTGCTAATTTAAGTCATTCGAATGAGACTTGAGCCAAAACTAAAAGAAATTCATCCCTCCTCCTTTGTTCGTTCACGGATCAACCAAAAACCGGCTTCATCGAAATGTCATTGGATTGATAGAAAATAGGTTCAGTGCATACAAAATATTGATAAAACAATTTCGAACACATATAAATCGCCTAATTTTTTAATGTCGATTCCAAATACTTTATTAGTTTTAACTCAAGTTTCATTCGTACGACTTAAATTAGTAGAATAAGATCCAAACTGGAAAAGTTCTTTTTTTTCTTAGACAGAAACAAGGGCAACTAAAATATCCATATTCGAGATATTTACGGATGACAATACAGGATAGAGTGATTTAAATCTTTCTTTTCGTGGGTACACTTACATATATTTCCTTGTAAGATTATATTCGAAATCATCGCATTAAAATACATCGAATGATATAAAGGTCAACGTGTTGCGCAACATTAAACTTTTTTGAAAAAGTCCCTTATTATTGTAGGAACAATCTTCGGAGTTGGAAAAATTTGTTTGTAAGCAAATAAAAGCCATTTCTGAGCAAGAAGACGGTATGTCCGCTTGTCTATGCTAAAGTTTCTCAATGTGCTTTAAACGTAAGTTAATCATCACTGATATATAATCTAGCAAGTAGATATCATTTCACGATTTAATTTTTTTTCACAGGCATTTCTATAACTATTGCCAAGGTAAGCGACCCAAGAGCTATTTGTACGAGGAAAAGTAAATTTAACTTATACATACATGTTCTTTCAATAGTTAAGGACTACTATGATGTAGAAAATCTCACAAAGAACGTGCATGCACTAATATATATCCATCTGTAATACTTTATGCATACTATGTTTTCATGTATTCAATCGAATGATTGCCAAATAAGGCAATTTACCTGAACGAAGATATAAGCCATCAGAAAATGTTCTTTTTGGATAGAACAAACGATAATAGACTGATATTCCTTAAATTGATTTTTTCTAGTTAATTTTTCATTATAAACAATCACTTTAAGTCTTATTCTCATCATTTTTCTAAAAAAAACATTAAAAATTTTTTAAAATTTCTTTTATTAAATACACTTATTTTAGATTTTATATACATTAGTTTTCTCTTTTTAGATTTTTAACTTACATATGATAACAATTCTTTTTTCTGAAACTTTATTTGTAGATCAAAGAATTTTCTTCACTATTGTAAAGACACAACATAATGTTTTTCAGATGTTATGCAAGACGATTCTTCGAAACTCTCTTTTCTGCACGAATCACACTATGTTTTGTTCCTAGAATACTAAGAGAAGCTTTCCTGGAAAATTGTTTTTTTTAATGAGATTTTCAGATACACAAATTTTGATAACTGGTTTTACGATTTGGATTCTTTAATCTCAAAGATCTTTGATCAAACTTAATGGGATATTGTTGTTTTTGAAAAATATTCTTGACTTGATAAAAATACGAAATTTCATAAATCAATTATGTATTTATACTCTTCATAGTTAGTTAGTTTTATTGAAATGATGTGATTGATTGAACTCAAGAAGATAAAGTGTGAAAATATCAATTTGTAGATATCTTTCATAGACATTAATGAAATTGATGTATATCGATGCTTGTCAGCATATTTTCTAAAGAATATTATCGATTATCAGATGAGTTTATAGTAGTAATGAATGACTAATTTCTAAAGATATTATCATTTTAATGTTCTCAAAAATGAAAAACTAGGTCACAAAATTTTGTTTTTTTGTAAGCAAATAAAACATTCTTGTAAAGTTCGATATATGAATTTCTTTCACTCAATCTTAATGTTTTATTTGAGATTTAAAAAAGTACTTTCTAATTCTACGTCCTCAAGATAATCGTCATAGAAATTTAGTATAAACTTGCAGTACATTCTTTAAGAGAGAAAGAAAAAAAAAAGTCCCGATAGATTATATAAATCCTTTGCTTCAGATTGCAATAAAAATAATCCTAACTAATAAAAGATAAGAAAAATAAAAAAGAAATTTATTCGATAAAATATATGTATCTATACAAGAATCAACATACAACAACTATTTAATTGTTAAGAGGAGTTATTATATTACTACGAAAAAACTATAATAGATTTATATGGTAAGTGTTATCGATAAATTAGAAGAAATATACCTCTTAAGTATAATATAAAACATTTTTTTCTTATTCTTCTTTAATAAACATAGTAGTAAAATGAGATATTTTATGTCCCTAAATTGATTAAAATCATTTTAATATAAAGATCTAGTTAGCAATGTAAACATAATTAATCTTTTGTATATGTGTATACCTAAATACATAACACTTATTAATTGTACTGACGAATTATTACACATTTAATCAAGAGAAATAAGTACAAAACAAAGAGAATAATAATGATGACATTTAGTAGTTATTGAATGAGTACTTTATCAGAATATTTCCGTGACATTATCAGATTAATACAAAAAGAAAAAGAATAAACTTCCTGTTATTACTAATACGTATAATAATTACAGTTTATATAGCATATTTACTCTATTAGAAATTTTTTATAGAATGAAGAATCATGTTAATCTTACAGTATTCTTTTATTTTTTTTTAATCTTTTATTAATCGTGAGTGTTTAATTTCCACACAACCAGTAATGATAACCAAAAAAGGTAATGTAACATTTAAACAAACGATTTTTTGTTTTTTTTATATTATTCAATTTTTCAAGAAGTGTAAGGTTCTTCTAAGACGAAAGATGTTTTAATTGATAACCTAAGATTTTGTCTCTCAGACTCATATTGAATCTGCAAGAAATATACACTGAACATATACTAAAAGAATATTGATTGATTTTTCTGTAAAGAAAAATAAAACTCAAAGGAATAAAAACAAAAATATTGATTTATGAAGAGATTGATAAGAATCATCTAAAAAAACATAAATCATTTCTTTTATTCCTTTAGATCTGAAAGTAAATCCCAGTGGCAGAATCATAAAAAATAATAATGAATAATTTTGAAATCCATACTCTTTTGCTTTTTTTTCAAGAGAGAATAAGGACAGGAAGAGATTGAAGTCCGCTATAATCAATTGGTAATAAATTTGTGTACATATGATTATGAATGGTACGGTACATTATAGCATAAGGTCGTTCACATCGTTCGTATACAACCACATACTGAATGATGACATATATTTGTAGATTAATCATTCGAGATCATAACCGATCATTTACTATAAAAACAACAATCTTTCATCATAGCCACTTTCAGTAACTATGTAAATGACGCTAAGATAATCTTGTAAGGCGTTATATACGATAACAATCTGCACTAATTCAATAGAATATTAGAATAGGATGGATTTAATCAAATTACATTATATATAACTATTGCCTAAGATGCATTGTTCAATTCTGCATCTAACAAATATAAAGATATACAGTACAGAACTCCAAAACCGTTTAGAATTTTTGATAATAACAACTTCTGTTTATATATCTTTTCAAAAATTGATAAGTTTAATATTTTCTAATATAAAATTATTATTTACCACAATTAAAAGACTTCTCAATTTTTATTAAATTACTATTATTGATAAGAAGATAACATGAACTATAAAATAACTTAAATATATTCATAGTTGTATAATGCTATTAATTAGTATAAGTTTTTCAAAATAGAATAAAATCTTTTCTGATGTTTCCGCAATAAATAGATAAATTAAGAACTTTTGATAATCGATTAAAAGTAGTCTGTAACAATGAGATAGAATTTTTCAATTGAAAAATCTTTCGTTTAAACTAAGCTTTACCTATAGTAAGTGGTTTACTTTTCTTGATCATAATTAATTCATTTAACATAATCCGAAATCTTCATTATTTGCTGAAAATACATAAGATCAAAACTTAGCGCTAAGCCTTGATGATAACTAAAAAACTTTCCATTAAAAGACTTTAAAGATCATATTTTTGAATTGTTGAAGGCTATAAAAATTGATAAAAAGAAGTAAGATAAATTAATAAATAACTCACCGATTGAATTAAATAATATAAATTTTAATTTAGATTAAATATTTAAATCAAATGAATATCTTATTTCTATTATATATTATATTAAATATATTATTTAAAAATGTAATTTTATTACCATTACCATTTAATCAATATGCATATATGATTGCAAGAGAAGAAATTCGACAACATGATCGAGCTGTTCAAGCTAAAAATAATTTAAATTCAAAAGAAAAAATTGTTAATTTTTATTCAGAATATCTTCGAGCTAAAGATTTTTTTGATACAAAATATTATTTTTATCCATCACGTCCAATTGAAACTGAAATAAAAAATATAACAAATAATCAATTTTATAAATTTTTATTTTTATTACCTAAAGGAGGAAATTTACATATACATGAATTTCAAATTCTTAATAGAAAATTATTACTTGAATCAATAAAAAATTCTTCAGAATATGATTTATTATATATATGTGATCAAAATAATTGTAAAAATAATAAATATTATTTAAGTTATTTTAAAACTAATATACCATCTGGTTGGACAAAAGTTAAATATTCAAATTGGACTATTGATGAAATTGTTAAAAAAACAACATTAATTGGAATATTAAATGATCTTAAAATACCATTATATTCAACTGATACTGAAGCTCGATGGGATTTAGCTAATCAATATGGAGTTTTTAATATATATGCTGATTTAATAAGACATAATAATACAAGATTTAATTATATGAAATTAGTTTTAGATGATGCACTTAATGAAAATATTCAATTATTAGAATTTCGACGAGGATTTTTTGGAAATTTATTTTATTTTCATGAAAATGGTTCAAGAATATCCATTAGTGCTACAGAAGAATTAGATTTATTATTAAAATTTAAAAATGAATATATATTAAAAAATCCTAAATTAATTGATTTTATATTTATTATTTATAGTTCAAGAAGATCATCAAAAGAACAAATTAATAACCAAATAAATACATTAATTAATCTTCAACAATTATATCCAGATTTTATTCGAGGTTATGATATGGTTGGAGAAGAAGATCAAGGACATACTATTTTATTTCATAGTGATAGTCTTATTAAAGCATTTAATTATTCAATAAATAGTCAAAAAAAATTTCAATTATTTTTTCATGCTGGTGAAACAAATTGGCCTGAACAACATCTTTTATCAAATCATGGTGATGGTGTATCAACATTTGAAAATATTTATGATGCACTTGTACTTCGTACTCGTCGAATTGGTCATGGACTTAGTTTAGCTAAACGTCCAGATATGTATAAATATATTCGTCAACGTCAAATAGCAATTGAAGTTTGTCCAGCAAGTAATCAAATTTTAGGTAAATCTTATTTATTTATTTATTTATTTATTTCTATTTCATTTATTTATTACATTAAAAAAGGTTATGTTGCTGATCTTCGTAATCATCCAGGTATTGTTTATCATCGAAGTGGAATTCCAATTGTATTAGCTGGTGATGATCCTGGAAGTTTTGGTTATAATCAATTAACTGTAGATTATTATTTAGCAACAATGGCATGGAGTTTAAATCTTGCTGATTTAAAACAAATTGCTTGGAATTCTATTCAATATAGTTCACTATCAGATAATAAAAAAACAGAAGGTTTTCAAAAATGGGAAAATCAATGGAATTTATTTATTGATTATTCATATATATTAGCATGTAATCAAACATTTCCAAATATATCAATGAATATATCCGGTATATTACCTGCATATGGTCCATATAATCAATCTATTAATATAACACTCTTTGGATCAGGTTTTGAAATAGCAATATGTAAAACAATTATTTGTAAATTTAATGAAAAAGAAACAAATGGAACACTTGCTAATTTAAATGAAATTATATGTCCAACACCTTCAAATAATAATGATCTTTCGATTGTATCAGTTTCAATTATAATTGATAATAAAATTATTCCATCAGGATTAAATTATGAATATGTTTCATCATTAGTAGTTATCGATGATGAAAATTTAGATACAACTACTCCGTCAAAAGGTAATCAAATTATAATAATCAATCAATATTCGATTATTACTTTATTATTATTACTTTCGTTGGTGTTTATACAATAGATTAAAATAAACAATAAATATTTTGAAATATTATTATTTTTTTTTATTGTTGTTTTTTTCAATATAAAATAATTTTGAAGAAACATAAACTTTCATGTTAACCAACCATTGACAAAGATTTTTATGGATTTTTTTTATTTTTCATAAAGAATGATTCCTTAGTATAAGAAAAAAACATTATTATATTACTGTTGTATTAGTCAATAACAGATGAAATAAAGATACATGTTTTTATCTAATATTTTTAATGACATACTTTTATTTAAAAGTTAGATCAATAGACAGGACAAGTATGTACAATTGTTTTCTGTTTTTTTTTATATTCTACTTCCCAGTCAAACGTAGAAGTCTGAAAAACGCATGTAAATGCAGTATTATCGTTATATGTACACGCATGCATCATTACGATATATCATGCGTGTAGACGCGTCACACAGTTTACTATATTCGCGGTTGCATGCATGAAAGTTTGTGCATCTACACGCTCTGTATCTTCCCTTGCGAGGACGTGCATGACAATATTGTAATGATCCAAAAATGAAATACATATTGCGAACATGCATGAACACGCAGAAGTATTTTTTCCAGAGATAAGATTCGAACATACTCACTTTATTTTATAAGACGAGCTGTTGCACCATTCAACCATTTACTTACATTAGAAAATACAATCAAAAATGAGTTTATAATGATCATCCGATAAGTGCTATTTATACATGTGCATAAAATTTAACTAAGGGGGAAAAATAGATTTTTTACGATTAGAATCAAAATTAAATAAAAAAAATCAGTTTAATCAAAATAAAATTAATTTAACTAAGAATATTAGAAGAAAAAAATGTATCATCAAATTTTTAATCTCTGCTGTTCAAAATATCAATTCAAGGATGAAACATCTGAAATCAGATATTTTTATTTTTTTTGTAATTTCTAAATTTGAAATCAATTGATTTTAAATTTAAAAAAATAAGTTTAACGATTGTAATTAATCAATCAAAAAAGTCTGATTTTATTTCTTTCACACTTGAGTCTAACAATGATAAAGAATTATAAAAAGTGGAGTTTTTCAAGTAAATATAATATAGTTATCACAAAATTGTGACAAGTTTTATGGAAAATAAATAAATACGCTTTGATAGAAAAGTTAAATTCTTGCAAGAAGCAGCATGTAGAATATAAGGTAGTAAAATTTCGCATGTCAACGCAGAATCGATTCAGTATTAGCTTTCATAAATACACTTCTTTTGCGTTGACACACAAAATTTCGAGAATATCTCGCTATTATGCAAGTACACGCAGATAATGTTTTAGCGTTTTCATGCAAGACATATGTATTGTATAAACATGCGAGAGAATCGCATGCGAGTATCTGCATAAGTAGATTTCATGCACAATCCTACATGTTTTACTAAAAAATTTCAAAATTTGCATATCCATCCATGTACTTACAAAATGCAACTCCACGCGTGTATTCATGTTTTGTATTTACACGCAAAAAGTGAAAATATTTCATATAACTTGCGTGATAATGCATGGCCTATAATGATTTAAAAAATATTTTGCATGTCGATGCGTGTTTTAAGAAATTTTTTGCAAGTACACGCGTTTCTCTGACTTTCACATTTTACTGGGTTATGGGATAAAAACGAAAAAGATTCTTTTTTTGCATTAAATACAATTTTTGATTAATATAATCTCTCAAACGTATATTTACTCAAATTATACGAAGAGTGATCAAACAGTTTTCAAGATCGAAACTTATATGAAACTGTCGTGAGTCTAATAATGAAATATAAAGAAATTTTAAGTTTCACATACATAAACTCTTATAGCAGCGTCGTGGCATGGAGAGAGAATAGCGTTATTCGAAGAGCCATGACTCAAAGTCGGTTTTATATGCACAATGATTCTATCCTTGCTTTACAATTCAATATTGAATTAAATATCTACATTAAGAATAGCTATTTTCATTTGAATGATACTCATTAGAAGTTGAATTAGTCAGTTATTTAATTGATGTTCTTTAAACAATGTCTTTTTCATGTGAAAAACTATTCAGTGATGTAATATGTTTTAAATTATTTATTAAACATCAAATTTTAGCAGCATACAACTATGTCTCATGAAAAGAACGACACCTGAAAATATATTTTATCTTTCATTAAATAGTATAGAATTATATTTATTGCTGGTGTATTATTTTCGTATCTTTAGCATGCACCTTCTCTTGTTCCTATGAGAGAAATGTATTTTACAAAAACCTCATAAACTTGTAACTATGTTTTCAGAAACATTTTTTTCTCCTAAAGAAAAACATTGAATTTATGTTCTTAAATTTATTGATAAATATTTTTAATATTAAAATAAATATGTTAGATAATTTAAGAATATAACATACAAACTTCAGATACACTAAGTTCACGATTATAAATACGTACTTCATCAATGGTACCGGCATATGCTTTACTAGTAACATATGGTGAATGACAACTTGTAGGTCCGGATAATCTATTTGCCAAAGTAATATAAGTAACATTCTCAGGAATATTTGTTATATTCACTGCAGATGATTTGTACATTGTTCTATTAAGATAAAGACGAATACCATTTGTTGGACTAAATGTTTGAACAATATGTGTCCAGATATTTATTGAGACATTATATCCAACAGCATATACGGAAGGACCTAACGCCATTACAGCAGTTGGAACAAAAAAACCAAGTGTTGATGAACATGAACCAGTACCATTGGATTGAGTCGATGCATGAACTAAAATTCCAGCAAGACTTAATGGTTTTATCCAAAATGAAATGGAATATGGTTGTGTCCTGGCACCTAAAGCTGTGAATCCAGATGCTTGAAAATAAGCATTTAGTGAATTGAATTGAAGAGCATGATTTGTTCGACCAACTACTGTTGTTTGTCCACTAGCAATGCCATGTAATAAATAATAACCTGAATCAAATATTGATCCACAATCAAATGAATAGTAAGCAAGAAGACTTGCATCATCTAAGATTTCATAAGCATTTTTAACTCGATATGTAACTGATACATGATCAATATAACCAATAAAATAACTATTTAAAACAGGTACACTACCGATTATTACATTACCTGATTGACCAAGATAAAGATTAGGAGTATTAGGATTATAAATATTTACGTTGTCTAATATTCCATTCAAATAAATGAATCTTTGTCGACGATAATAATCATAAACGAATGCAACATGATACCATATACCACTATTAAGAATAGTGATGCCATTAACATCATCTAATCCAAAACTCATATACAAAATTTTGTTAGAAGTAATTCCAAAATGAAGACATTGATCAAGATTAACATTTTCACATTCACTAAATAGGGCCATAGTAATATTACTTATATTTGATAGATAAAACCAAAGTTCTACGGTAAAACTTCGTTGATAAAAATTAATATAAGGTATCATAACGTAATTATTAACAGAGATTTTTACGGCTTGTCTTATATATCCAGTGACAAAAGATGGACTTCCAATCAATGTTCCATTGTAAATATTCATCAAATCAGAACTATCATTATCAAATGGCCAAAGTGCTATCAAAGTTTGAATCACGAGGTAATATACTTGGACATGTTGATTGAACTATCATAGAAAAACAAAAAGAATCATATATTATGGCTAAATTTAAAAGCCTACCACAAATAGTACCATTCCAAGTAGCTGTTGAATCACATAAACATTTATTACATGACGAAGAACATCGAAGACCAATATCTTGTCGGCAAGCTTCATTCATGTTGCATGAATCATGATAAAAAACTTGATTTAAACACATTAAACCATTCCAATAAGTTCCCAATGGACAATGTAATACTTGATTAATACAAACTAAATATCGATCAATTACAGAAATATTAGAATCACATATTTTATTATAACCATTATAGAATGAAGTATCATAATGAAGACCACTTACTCTTGAAGTAGATGATGAAGAAATAATGATAGTACCTGTATCAATTGAACCTTGATATAAACGACAAGTAAAAGGCCAAGAAGTATCACTAACAAATGTACGACAAAGTGGATTTATGTTACATTGAATATAACATAAAACAAATTTTGATATATCAGTATAGGTAGCAATAAGTTCATTAGGATTTGCTGGAAGAAAATCAGTACCAGCTTCTTGAAAAGTCATTATTGATTGAAAAATTTGACTTTGAATATTAATATTATTAATAAAGATAAACATTAGAATAAAATAATACTTTAGTATATACATATTTTTACCAGTAAAATTCTTAAAATGAAATGATAATAATAATATTTTTAATTTGAAAAAAATAAATACTTTATATTCAGTTGATTTTGCTATTTTTAGGTAT
>JAJEKB010020688.1:22045-50799 GCA_022393335.1 Macrotrachela quadricornifera
ATTGTTTTCAAAATCTTGATAAGTGGTATTCGAGTTCTGTTACTATTTTCATCTCTTCTTCTTCTAACAGATTTGTTATTAACTTAAGTTATGCATATACTGACGAAAGGAATTATACATTGATTTCTGTAGACAACATTTTAAAAAGTTTCTTTGAATAGATAATGATAGAAAATGCACTTATTTTATAAATGATTTGTAAACGGAGATGGGCAGCTCCGAAACCGGAGCCAAACTGGTGATTTCAAGCTTAGGGTCGAAACGGAGCTAGAGTCGGTGATCATTTGCCGGCGCTGTGAATTTTCCTCGTTCTATTCATATCTGTTGATTGTGAGCGTGTTCAATGTGAAACATTTCTTGCCGTCTTGAACAACAGACAATTATCATTTTCATCAGAACGAGTCCTTTTGTTTTGCGAAAGACAGAAGAATCACTAATCAAGAGAATATGCTCTAGCGTACTCACACGAGTAGGAGAAAAAGCACTTTGTTTTTAAAATGAAATATCTAACTACAGTATTCGTATATTTAAATGAATAAAAAAACTAATGAGGAATAGATTGTGATAAATGCCATGGACTGGTATGAGTATACGATCATAGGGAAAAAATAGAATCGTAGCCAGCCTTACTACCTCTTATCGATGTGATTTTAATAGGAAAGAATTTCTGACACCGTATATGACTATTTAATAAGGCACGATGAGGATTTTGCGAGAGGGCTTATTTGTCCACTTAACGACCCCCTCCTTTGATATTTTATATTATGAATAGACTTTGTATTAACTGCAATATTTATACTATTATATGTTTACTCACCCCATCCTACACTCTAAAACATAGAACTTGTAATTCAAACAAGCAATTCATTTAAATAAGAACACACTTGTGTTATTACTCAATTTCTAATCAAATATAATATAATGTTTTTAACGTCAATACAAGCATAATAGAAAGCTGCTAACTCAGGAATCGACAGAACTTGATGCAATCTTACAAATCAAAAGTATTTAGATATCAAGAACATATTTTAAAGTAAAAGAAATGATTTTTTTCCAGAAGGCATCTTTGTAAATCTCAGTTTCTTCAAACTTATTTTTCGAATATGTTTTAACCACTCTATATACCTGTATCGTAATTATTTTATCTATTCCTTTACTTCATTTTTCTTGCATATTTTTTTTTGCTTTTGCTCAAAAAAACAAAACGAAAATTGGTAATTATTTCTGAGCAGTCATTCACCAATAGTAACAAATGTGATGCATCCAACTGAAACGAAGACATCGCTGTAATCATCGAACTGTGTCGTTAATAACAGCTTTGATAACGCTTTTTGATAGTGTATAAACGAATAAAAGTATCAAGGACGAATACATTAATTGATCGTTTACAATCATAAAGGTAAGTAGAAATAAGACGGTTACATATCTGTTATACTTTAATATTAGAAATGTTAATTTTCAATCAAATCAAATGCTCATGATTGATTTCGATAATTTTTTTTGAGATACTTCTTGTTGCTTTCAAAAGAATATAAAGTTAATTTCTCATAACTCGATTAATTTTAATTTTGTATCTAGACTCTTTGAAAGTAAGGAAGCGAGAGATTGGATCTTTTAATAAAAAAGTTTATTAGTCAAACTCTTTACTTTTGTAAATAAATTGTGGAATTCACACATCTTCTATAGTTGAACTAAACTCATATAAAATATGTAAATCGGTGAATCCTATCATATAATCGTTTACTTGCACAAAGTCAGACTGATCTATTCAGAACATTCAAAAAATGTATTCTAACCATTTAAATTTCAAGAGATAAGTTTAGATTTTTTTCTAGTTAAATAAAACTTCGCTGGGCAATATCGTTCAAAGCCTTTTCCACTGCCAAAGAATTCTAGAAAAATGAATCAGACATTCATTGTCATAGGATTCTAGGAGAGAATTCGCGTTTAATATTATCGATTTTAATACATATATATTGTGAAAAGAAATAAATCATCTAATTTTAAAAATTTAAGAACTATGAGTATATTTTCAGTGGTATTATCGATGTTTCTAAAAAAAATGTCTGTGTTCAATTTAATGGAGAATGACTGCTTTTAGGATTGAACTAAATTTTTGGTCAAGTAGAAAACTGTGATTTATTGTTGGTAATGGATCAACTTAATCGTGTTTGGTACTTGATATTGATAATGATTACATTCCTTTTAATTGCATTGGCAGAAGATAACCTATTATCAACATCGAAAATTCATTGAAATTCAACTGTCAGAGATAGAGCTACTTTATCTTAATGAACGGTTACAAACCAAAGAACATATGAATCTTGATGATGCAATGAATACAATAATCGAATTGGAACACTATTACACACTTTTCAAGAATGATAATAAATCGTATTCACCATCATATATGGTCGACAAGGCTTGGCATCAACACATTCTTCATACAGAAATGTACGGCAATTTCTCCCGCAAGCATTTTAATTTAGATATTTTGCATCATCTTCCTTTCTGGGCTGGAAATATAGAAGAAGTGACGAAATCAGCAGATCCTAAAGAAGAATCTGGTGCAAAGCGAACATATAAAGCTATAGTTTCTTTGTTCGGTGTAAAAAATGTTAATGAAACAGTATGGCTTTTGGAAGAACCTGACTCCGAACATTCTGCGCCAAAGACAATTGGACATGCTGATTTGTAACTGGCAAGACAAATCAATATTTTGAAACATCTTGTTTTTCTTTACACTGTAACCTTTCATAAAAAATACAAGATGTCTCAAACGTTTTTTCACAAATCTTTACTGTTTGATTTAACTTCATCACCTTACTTTTTTTACATGATAGGCGGATGCACAGGGTTTTTCTTTATATTCTTTAATCTTATCTAAAGATGAAATCAAATATTTATTGATTATAACGTTTAGACATATTTATATAGAATACTGCAGATTTTTTTCTGATATCAACAGTCAGATAACTATTTCAAATTTCATTAGCATTCAAAGAAAAAAACACAAATATGTTAAAAGGTAGCAACAAAATAAAAGATAAAGATTGAAAACTTGTCGAGTTTTGCTTCCTTCATTGCTAAATTCTGCATGTATAAAATCGATCTTTCTATTGATAGATAAATACATGTAAACTAAAATAATTCGCAAGATATTCATCATTTATATTAATTATTAGACATCCATAATTGATTTTTTTTATCATTAAAAATTACTAATTTCATGGATTATGTTGTAGTTCCTTTTCAAAATTTTTACTTTTAGAACAGATTAAAAAAATATATTGAATTATATTTTCTATTTCATATTATATATAAAAGTTAAGACTGAACTTTATCTAACGTACAATTTTGTATTTTGATTCAAGTTGAAGTAGATGTTTATTATTCATTATCAACGACTTATCCAGCTCCTCATCATTATCTTCATATACAAATTAAATAATATTAAACCAATTAGTAAGAAAGATGATGTAATACTTTTGGATGCAAAAATGTTTTCAATCTAATGATGATAAACTTTATAAGAGACGAGAAAAAATATTCTCGTATTCATATAATCGGTAAATTAATATCGAAAAAAGCAAGACAAACAATTGTATTTGTCATATAAGATGTTGATAAATATATAAATTTTTTCTATAGATAGAATTTGTTTTTAATGAAATATGAGATCAACAGAAATTTGATCAAAAGAAATTTATCTTTTAAAAATATTAAGATTTGATTTCCATTATATCTTATATTGACATTAATTTTGAATATGATTCATATAGTTGAAATATTCGAAAAGTTAAGAGCATTTACATACTTATATAGATTTCACATTTCAAATAAAAAATAAAGAAATATAATATATTTATATATCTATTGTCTTGATTATGAACATTTATAAACGACATATGAATATATTTTATTTAATATAATACAAAATCGATGAAATTGTAAATGTTTTGTCATCGATAAATAAATTTTACGGAATGTTTATTTATGAACAATAAAACCATTTTTAATAATGTTTCTTTGATATGTTGGTGGATCATAAATTTTTTCTTCGTCAATTTCACGTCTTGGTTTAGGTATACGTGCACCACGTTTTGCTCGATTTTGTGCAACAATATCCATTAAACGTAATGGTGGTTCATTAGTTTTTGGAATATTTGGTTTAACTAATGGTTCATATATTGGTGATGTTCGAGCTGTTTGTTGTTTTCTAGTTGATGGTGGTGGAGATATTTCATTTCGACGAATAGGTTTTACTGAAGCTGGTGGAGGTGATCGTTGCGTGATATTCGTACGAGGAGATGGTTGATAGGACATGCGATGAGGTGAATGAGGTGCAACAGCTACAGGAGGAGGAGGGGGTCGTGGGGATGAAACAGGTATAGAAGGATCTTGAACATAAACTGTTCGTCGAACAGATCGGGGTTCTTCCATATACTAAAATAAAAATACAACAAGATAAAATAACATGATTTTATATAATTTATTTGACAATAATTTAAATTTGTAATTTAATTGAATGAAATATTTTTAATCTTACGATTTGTTTTGGTACATTTTCTCGTACAACATATTCTACTTCTTCATTTTCTTGTCTATAATCATAATCATCTGGATATTCATCTTCATAAATATATTCAACTGTTTGTGGTGGTGGTGATTGAGATTCATAAAATGTTTCAACAACTTGTGTATCACGTTGATTTCTTGGTGAAACATAAACACGTCTACGTGGTGTTACAGTTGGTACTTCTTCAACATATTCATAATTATCATCATCATAATCAATATCACTATATTGTTGAATTATTCTTCGTCGAACTAATTTTGGTGAATTACGTACTTGTTGTTCATCCGATTTTGGTACATCTTCTAATTGTGATACATCAAAATTATCTCCATATTCAAATGGTATATGATAAATAATTTTATGATCACCAAAATCTTTTTCAACAATATTATAACTTTCATTTTTTGTTCGATTTGTAATAGTACCTGTATTATGTGAATTATTTTTACGTGAAATAATTCTTGTTGTATTATTTCTATTATTAATAACATCATCTGATGTATAATAATTAGTTGGTATTCGACTTGTTGTCATCACAGCAGGAGATGATCGAACGAGAATAATAACGACAAAAGAAATAATGAAAAAAACTAATGTTGAAGAAAAGAAAAGAAAAGTAAAAAAAATTTAAATCATCAAGTTTTTTTTTTTTCTTCTTCTTTTTTTTCAATCGAAGAGTATAAAAAAATGAGTCAACATTGTTAAAGAAAAAAAGTTTGAAATCAAGTAGCATAGATTGCAATGCTACGATGTCAACTAGATAAATAGATTGAGAAACCTATTCAATTTAATAGAGAATTTTGTTAATAACAACCATATAAAATTTCATAAAGATATAATATTTAAAAATGAAAAAAAAAGGATTTATTTTTCTATAATAAATTAAATATTTTTCACACAAGAAAAAAAAATATTAGAAAAATTTAAAATAACAATAAATGATAAAAAAAAAATTCTTTTTTTGTTTTGTTTTTTAATTTTTTATAAATTAAACAGTTTCTTCATTAATATTATTTTCTTCTAATAATCTTTCTCGATTCCATTCCGCCCATTCAAAGGATGATAAATCATCTGGTTCTGTTTCTGGTTGGTTAACCCAATGTCGTCGTTGAGCAAATTCAAAACATGCAAATAAACATGCCATCATTAAATACGCAACAGTAAATTTCCATCCATCATCATTTTTTTTAATTAAAACTCCAACACCTGGCGCATTAATTAATCCAAAAAATGCAAAAGATGATGCTATTAATGACCATACAGCTGCTCGAATAAATTTTCTATCAATCATATACATAAATATAGCTGTTATAAATATACATTGAAGAAGACTTCCACCAGAAAAATTTATAAGACCACTATATGAAAAACCTGTTATATGTGCAGTTACATTTTTACCAAAATCAGTATGATTAACAGTAAAATTTGTATATGCATCTGATATACCACTTATTATTGTACCTTTAGCCCAATCAGCTACAATTGGCATGAGACCAAGAAGAAATGCCGGATAATGACGTTGAGGAGTTATGGCAAGTGTATCAGCACATATAACAAGACCAATAAAAATCTAAAATTATTTTTTATAAAAATAAAAAATAAAAAATATTCGAATTTTTTTAATTGATATATTTACAATAATTGGATTGACAGAAACAATAGCAATTATTGATAGAAGTAATGCATTTATACCAAAAAAACATAAAGGCAAAAAGGCAATACCATTTGCTATTGAATAAGCTTGTTTAGCACCCATTTTTTTAAATGCTGGATGACCAATAAATGCTAAATAATAAATAAAAAAAAATATTTTTGTTTTAATTATTTTAATTTAAATAAATTTTAAAAAAAAGAACTTGTCTTTTTCTTACTTGTCATTCCAAGAATTGATCCAAAACAACTTGCAATTAATGTTCCTATTCCATCAGCAAACATAGCTTCACGTGTTGGATAAAAATCTCCAGCACGTTTAGCTGATTCAACACATTGAATTGTTCCGATAGCAATTGATATAGCTGTTGGAATTGTTGTTGATAAATAAGGTGTTATTTCATTTAGATGTGAAAACATAGCTTTAATTGGAAATACTAATGGATAAGGTTTAACAATTAATGCTGCAGCCTCAACATCTGCACCACGATTTAATGCGGTTGCCCATGCAAGAATAGTACCAACAACGAGAGCAACAAATGCAACTGGGATAGGACCAAATTTAACTAAAAATTTTAAAAAAAAATTATTTTTTAAAATTTTTGATTTGTTTATTTTATAAACTAACCTCCAGAAAAATAACCAAGCATAACAATAGCAAATGGTAAAAATGATACAATAGGTGATGCAGCTACTGGTAAATATTCATTTAATGCTAGATAAGTAAAACCAATTCCTGATATTGATGATAGAAGTGCAACACCAGGTGTATTTTTTCGAATAAATTCTCCAAAAACACATAACAAAAGAAGAATAATTCCCGTTATAAAATTACTTGCTATTGCCACATACCATGCTAATTCTTCACATGTTCGTGTATCACGTTTATTGTCACCATTAACACATCCATAATAAGTTGGTAATATTATACTAAATATAAAAGCAACTAAAAAAAAATAAAATTTTCTTCATTTGTTTTTAATTAAAAATAAATAATTTTACATGCTCCCGGAGTATTTATACCATATGGCATTGTACATATATCACCACGATTTTCTTTATAGGCAAGTTTTCTTGCCATATATACATAATATAAATTTCCCCATAACATTGATAATGAGACACTAGAATAAAAGAATATTGAAATTTTTTATTTTTAAATTTTATGAATTTTTACCCTGGAACAATTTTTCCATAAATAATATCATTTTCAAATACAAGTTTAAGACCAAGAATCACAGCTAATAATGTTGCTAAATTATTCATAAATAAAGCGACAAATCCATCAATATCACCAAGAACAAATAATGGAAATTTTGGATTGGGTCGAAAGGCACTGATCCATTCTTTTGGACGAAATGTAAATAATGTTTTTACTTCTTCTTTCATTGCATCTATATTTTCATGAATTATTTCATTGAAACTAAGATCTTTCTTTGGTTCTGTTAATCTTTTTACAATAACACCAGGACCACTATTAATTGAAGATGCATGTTCAGTTGGAATAAGAATAATAGGAGGTGATGATGATGAATTAGACGATGTCATTTTAACAGAATCTATTCAAACTACGTAGAAACAAAGAACAGAGTACAAAAGTGAATATCTTATCATTATTTATACTAAAATATTTTCTTTTGTTTTCTTTTATATTTATTTGCAAACTTTATTATAAATGATGACAACAAAATTTTATAAGAAAAATGTTAATTTAACTGTTTACTAATAGAGTTTATCTTAAGGATGAAATTGTGAATATATATATGATGAGTGTCACACTTGTCTATTCGCTGTGACGAGTGTATATATATGTGACAGAGAACATAAAAAATTGTACATGCTTGCAAAAGTTATATTTGATGATATACGTAGTTATACAGATGTTTTTGTTATTGTATTAATAAAAGATAAGATTAGAACAAGGTAAAATGATAAAAAAAAAGAGATCTTTTAAAATTATTATGAAGATAATGACTCAATTTTAGTCTATTTTATTCATTTTAAAATGAGATTAATAATTGACTTTTATAAATAATTATTTTCTTTTAAATCTCGATAAAAAAAATTGTATTACATACTATATCAATATCAAGATAGAAGTGACATCTATTGAAATATAATAATATATTGAATAGATAATTCATTTTTAAAATAATAATTATAATATAAAAGAATTTTAATTTTATAAAATAAAATATATATATAAAATACAATTTATTTTTTATTTGTCCATTACTTTTATTAATAAATCGATCGATCAATAAGAAAAGTTTTTGTAAAAATTCTATGCCTAAAAATGAATATAATTGAAAATCCTTCATCTGATTTTGAACGTGAATTTGTTCGTGCAATTAATGAACGACGAAAACTTAAAGGCGTATGTTTATTATAATATTAATTTGACTAATTATTTTTCTTATAATATAAATTTAGAATAAACCAAAATTTGTAATAACTTCAAATCAAGTATTATCATCAAATAATCAAAATGATAATACAAAACAAGTTATTTTAACAGTTAAAAGTATTCAAACATTTGTTCTTGGTTGTATTGAAAAAAATCCATTTGCTTATAGTGCCAAGTAATTTAATTTTCTTTTTTTTTGAATAAATAATTAATGATTAAATAGAATTTTGCTTTTTTTTTTATAAAGTTGGTGTAAGATTTTACGTGTTCAAAAACTTCAACAAACTCTTGTTATTGTTTTAAATGGTGTAACAAATGAAAATTATAATCAATTAAAAGATACAGAAGATTTTCAAGGATGGAAACAAATGTTTACTTCAGTAAGAATACATTTTCGATATATAAAATCATTTTATAAATAAAACTAATAATTTTTTTTTAGGATAATAAATGTCATACATTTCGATTTCATACTCAATCGAATATTTCATTTCTTGAACAATTTAGTAAAACTGCAGCAAAACTCAAATCAACAAATCAATCTCAAGGTTTTGAAAAAAGAAAAATTTCGTTTTATAAATAAAATTCTTTTAGATCGTTCATTATTAAGAGCAAAAGCTGAACAAATAAGTAATAAAAAACATTCAATAGATAATGAAAATGAAACTTGTTCAAAAATTTTAAAAAAATCTTATGAAGATCAATTTTCTCGTATTGATTTAGTATTAAGTTTAAAACAATTAATTATTGGAAATTATCCATGTCCAATATATAATGAATTTAAAAATTTTAAACAAATAAAATCATCATATCAACCAATAACATCATCAAGTCAAATATTTGCATTAGATGTTGAAACAGTTTGTTTAAATTTTATTTTTATTTAATAAAATAAATCATTTTTATTTTGAATAGTTTGATGATGCAAATAATAAACGACAAATTCCATATTGGATATCAATTGTTAATGAACAATTAAATTGTATTTATCAAGTATTAATAAAACCAAATAATAAAGATTTAATAAATATTTATCAAAAACTGTAAGAAAAAAAATTTCTTTTTTTTTTTTTACTTTTTATTATTTAAAAAAATATTTAGTCGAGAAGAAGTTATTCAAATTATTCCAGATATAATTGAAAGAACTTTAGAAGAAGTTCATAATGATCTTGAAATATTATTTCCTGATGATTTAATATTAGCTGGACATAGTATTGAAAATGATCTTAAATATTTACAAATTTATCATCCATATATTATTGATACAGCAATTATTTTTAATATTACGGGAACAAGATTAGAAAAATCAAGTTTACAAAAACTTTATGCAAATTTTTTTGGGTTAAAAATTTTTATTTGAAATATTAATAAAAATAAAAAAAAAATTTCTTTTATAGACGTATAATACAAAAAATTCGTCTTCATCATGATCCAACAGAAGATGCAAGAGCTACAATGGAATTAGTACAGTTAAAACTTAGTAAAAGTATGTTCAAATTATTATTATTAAAAGAATTTTGTTTTTTTTAATATTAGATATTGAATTTGGTGATTGGTTTCTTGGTGGTGTGGATCAATTAACAGTTTTAGGTCGTTATGATACTTTACAATTAGATGAAAATATTGAACAATGTCAAAAATTTTTATCACAAACTAAAATTGGTTTACAGGAAGATTTTTTTCAACAAATTAAACAAAAAGATAAAGGTTTGTTATCATATTTCTCTGCGATTTCCACTAACTAAAAAAGAAGAATTGAAACATCTTTTTCTCCAATCATATATAAGTCAAAGTTCTTTCACAAATAATCATCTTCAAAAAATAATGCATGAAAAAGTTCTGCTATCAAGATAAAATTTGATTTTAATAGAAAGTCCTGATATCTATAGTTCAAACTCCAATACAAATTCCTTTTTTATTACATTCTAAACTTGAGTAAATGAAATCATTTATTTACATGCGTAGATAATAGGGAATTTTGTTGGCTTCTAATCATAATAGTTTAACTTATACATGATTGAAGAGAAAGATGTCTCGATTCTTCTTTTTTTTAGTTAGTGGAAATCGCAAATCGCTAGCAATTATCTTTCTCGAGTTAGTAAAAAAATTTTGAGATACTGTACAATCTCGTAGAACTTTTTTTATTTATTTATTAAAAATAAATTTTAGCTTTAATTATTGATCAATTATTATATAATAGTCAAACTTGTTTACCAACAATACAAGTTAATTCAAATCGTGATGCTTTTAAAACATGTATTGAACAAATACCAACACATGAATTTCTTTGGCTTCAAATTGATTATTTATCATTAAATAAAATGAATAAATATTTAAAAAAACTTTATAAAATTTTACGAGAAGATTCAATTATAATTGGAATATTATTTGGTGAAGAAAATTTTAGTCAATGTTTTGTAAGAATAAAAGATGATGAAAATTTAACTCCATTAATTATTCAAGGTGAACAATATCCACATGATTTAAAATTAATTAAAACTTAATTGTTTTTTTTTTATTTGTTAAACGAATTTATGATAATAAAAGAAAAAAAAAAAATCTGAAAAAAATGAGGTCAAAGCTTATGAAAGATTGTTTATATCTTTATCTTAATAAAAAGCAAAAAAAAAAATAAAATAATCATTTGAGTTTCTTATCAGTAGTCTCATGATTTATATAAAGTAATAAAATATTTATCTTTATTATTTTATTTAAATAAATTAATAAAATGTTGTGTGAAATAAGTTCATGGTTTGGTTATAATTTTTTTCTAACATGGATAATTCTTAGTTTTATTGCATTATTTGTACTTGTTCTATTTTCAACAATAATTTTTTATCATTATTATGTCAAAATAACTTATGAAAAATGGTTAAAAAAATCAAATCCAAAATATCCATCAGTATATGGTGTTCGAACAGAAATCATAATGATGTTAAAAGGTCTCTTATCAGCAACATTTTGTCCTGCATTAGCATTACATTTAATGGGTAAAAATAAATTACAAGCTTATTGTGGTGTTGGAGAATATGGTTGGGGATATTTAATAATTAGTTTTTTTATAATATGGTTATCAACTGATTTTTTTGAATTTTTTTATCATCGAATGGGACATACAATTGATGCTTGTTGGGATATACATAAATCTCATCATCAATTTTTTAATCCAACACCATTTGCTGTTATAGCTGATGAATATTTTGATCAATTTGTACGTGCATTACCATTAATTGTTATACCTGCTTTAATACCAATTAATATGGATTTATTATTTTTTCAAGTAAGAAGAATATTTTGTTTTTTTTTTTATATAAAAAAAGAAAATATTTTAATTTAGTTTGCTACTTTTTTTTATGGTTATGGTATTTATCTTCATTGGGGTCATGAATTTTCATATCCTGATGCTCATCATCCAATAATTAATACATCATTTCAACATTATTTACATCATGCTGTTTCAATTAAAAATCAACCTTATCATACAGGATTTTATTTTAAAATATGGGATCAATTATTTGGAAGTATTTATCCAAGAGAAAAATGTTTTTGTATTAAATGTCAGATAGAACAAGGACAACGTACACATGAAGAATTTGAAAAAATTGAAAAACCTAATTATAGTATTTTATTAAATTGGAAATTTTGGTTTAGTAAAAAATCAGTTTAAATATTTTCTTTCTTTTTTTTTACAAAAGTAAAATTTTTGGAATAGATAGACATAAATGATTGATTTTATAGCAAAAAAATATTTCATTTCGATTTGGATTATAATTAGCAACAAAGCGAGTTTTATATTCATGTTTAATTAACTGATTTTGATCAATTATCATATACTATATAAATAAAAAATTCCTACAAATAAATACAATGTTATATATTTTACTTCGATTTATTAGTTTTTATTCATCAATAAACTTGGTTAAATCGATCACTATTAGTCATAGATGTGGATTGACATGAATTAAATGTTGGCATATATAGAGGATGTTTTAAAGATTCGTGAGGAAAATTTTCATATATAACTGGTAAACAATTCAACTGATTGATATATATGGGCTTGTTCAATCATAGGATGCCCTATAGATACTTTTTTTCTATTGTAAGGATAAAACATGGTATGGTTCGGGCCAATCTATGACTCTCTCTCATATGACTCAGATAATAGTATGTTTTATTCTTACAATAGAAAAAAAGTATCAATAGGGCATCCTATCATTGAGCACGCCCATATTTATATCTATCAGTTGATGATAACCATTTTGAACATTTATTGCAAGCCAAGTTATATAAAATAAAATTTGACAGTATCTGAAATAGTCCAATTTCGTACTGTTTAATCATATAATAATATTAGCTCAAGGAAAATTTGTGAACCCAATCGGAATATTAGTTAAATGAAACAAAGATTGTTTTATAATAACAAATTTATCTATTAATATTTATTACAATAGTAAAGTCCACATCAAATATTCTATAAATATTAATTTGAAATTGATTCAATAAACAATTCAAGTCCTCCGATGGACATGTTAGAAAAGATCTATTAAATTATAACTGTTATGAAAACAATCTAAATGACTCATTGATATTTGATCATATCGAAAACTTATCAAAGTCAATGAATATTTTTGTAAAACTAAACTCTCAAAAATAATCGATTAAATATATAGATCCACTTTATAGAACTAATTATCTGTGCATTAAATGTATTTATGCTATACTTTATAATGGTTACGAATGAGGCTAATAATTCTGTTTGAATAAGTGATTCGACAATTTTTGGTTAAGAGATGATTTTAATTAAGAAAAAATTTTTTTACAAAAAACAAAATTCAATACTCATTTCAACAAATCCAATAATAAATGATTCAAATAACGCTCGTATAATTCAGAGAAGTTCGAACATCATTTCTCAATTACGTTATTATACTGAACAAACAGACACAGTTGGACTAAATTAAAACAAGAGATTCTAGCCATTCCAAATGGCAATATAGTAAGGTATTATTTGCCTTCTGATGAAGAAACAACAATATCAGATAAAGAAATAGAATAAATATGAAGATTGCAGATTCAACTTATTTAACACATACATAATCTGTCTACTTCAACATTTGATGCATATATTTGGCCGACAAGTCTGGCAAACGAAGCAGTACAACTTGCACTTACCCATCATTCCTGAAAAATTTCATCTATAAGCATGTCATTGGGATGTGTATAAGTCTAAAATATTCCAAAACTCCACCAGAAACAGAAAATGTATTAATCAGTAAAAAAAAAGAAAGCGAGACAGACGATTTAAAACCAAAAGAAGCTTTAGTCACATAGTAGTTTTTTGTTATTAAAATATAAATTAATTGCTATCCATATCATCATATAAAATTGCTCAAATAAATACTAATCCTAAATAAACATTTTTAATTTAATATTCTACGCTATGTAAATTACAATATTTTTTTAAAAGAAACTAGATTAGATGAGGAAAATGACTCATATACCAACACATTCTTATGACCTTGTATGATATATAAAACAAAAAAATATTCTGAAAAATACTTTGACATATATCATACATCATTTTTTTCATAATATGATTCATCAGAATTACCAAAAAAAACATATTTTATTAATATTTCATTCGAATAAAGTATATATATATGTTATGTGTTTAATAATAATTAAATTAAAAATTTTAAATAAAAACGGCATCTATTATAAAACTAACTCTTTTAATTCATATTCTTTCAATGAGTCAGTTCTTCTAATCTTATCTATATATATTATCAAATGATATCAATTTATTCTTGTCATTATATTTTATTTTACTCACACAAAACTAATGGTTAGAAAATTAATAATTAAAGAAAAAAGAATTAACTAATAATATTTTATATATATTTATTAATCTAGACATCGGCATCTTCTTCTTCCGAAAATGATCATTCAAAACGTGAATTATTATTTAAAGTTCTTGTTATTGGAGAATTAGGAACAGGAAAAACCTCGATTGTAAAACGTACTGTACACAATTTCTTTTCAGAACATTATCGATCAACTGTAATAAATTTCAGATTCTTTTTTTATTTCTTTTAAATCTATATATCATAGGTTGGCGTTGATTTTGCGCTTAAAATTGTTAAGTTTGATGATGATACTATTATTCGTTTACAACTTTGGGTAAAACTTTTCAAAAATAAAATTTATATATATATCAAAAATATTTAAATAGGATATTGCAGGACAAGAACGTTTTGGCAATATGACTCGAGTTTATTACAAAGATGCAGTTGGTTGTATAATTGTATTTGATGTAACACGTGAATCAACATTTAATGCTGTTTTAAAATGGAAAACAGATTTAGATAATAAAATTTTATTACCAAATGGAAATCCATTACCGTGTATACTACTTGCAAACAAAGTATTTTTCTTTTTTTCTATTAAAAATATATTGTTTTTTTTTGTTAGTGTGATTTAGAGAAAGATAATTTAGTTAATAATAATACAGACGAAATGAATAAATTTTGTAAAGAAAAAGGTTTTATTAATTGGTTTGAAACATCAGCAAAAGAAAATCTTAATATTGACACATCAATTGAATTTCTTATTGATGAAGTAAAAAAAAATTTTATTTTTTTATTTATAAGAAAACACTTCTTTTATTAGATTATGAAAAATGATAATGATTCAAAATCAACTAATAATGAAAATGAAGATATTATTAAAAGTGTTGATATAGAAAAACATTCAAATTCAAATAATAGAAGCAAATGTTGTGCTAGAAACAGCTGATTATATTTTTCTTTTGTTCGTTCTTTTACTTTGTATTATAAATTATCGTAAACTCTATATATATCTTATTTAATCGAGAAAACATCTATACGAAATAATAGAGCAACAAACATATATATTCGTTTTTCGTTTGTTTCTTAGACAAAATATGGATAATAAAATGGTAATTATATATGTATTTTTATGTTTAAATTAAATAATAATAATAATAATAATAAAAAACTTTTAAATAAAAATAAAAAAATTAATTTAGACAAAAATTCGTCGAATATTTGCTGAACAATTAACAATAAAACATAGACTTAAATTAATTATACCAAATAATGATTCATCTGATACAATATTTGAATTATTTATTAATGAAATGTATAATCAATTACATAAAAAATTAATTAAACAAAATGAACAATTATTAAATGAAAAAAATCCAAATTCTCCATTAATTATACAAAAAAAACAACTTGAAAAAGATATTCAAGATTTTAATATATTAAATAAACATCAAGATCTACGTGCTATACAACAAATTATTGAACGTATTGAACATATGGCAATGTTTAATACTAAATACAATACTAGTCCAATTGAATCAATAGTTATACCAACGAAAAATCTTCCCTTAATATCATGTTCATATTGGGTTAATTAAATAATTTAAAATAAAAATAATATTTTGAAAATTTAGTTCTATTTTTTTTTTGTTTTGTTTTATTAGGCTCTATGTAATGAATTAGTTGAACGATTAAATTGGCCATCGGAATTATTTGCACCAGAATATAATCGATGTTTTTGTAAAACATGTTATCCATTAACAAAGCCGAATATTTATCAATCTAATAATGATAATAAATATCCAGTAATAGTACCAAGAAATTGGGCAAAATTTGGACTTAAAATTGATGATGTTCAAGCAAAAGTTCATCAAATTTGGGTAAAAAAGAAAATAAATAATAGAAATAAGAAAATAATATTTTTATATTAATATAGAATAAATGGGCTATAGCATATCATGGTACATTACCAAATGCTGCATTATCAATGATTAAACATCGACAGATTTGTTTACCTGGTGATACACTTTTAGATGGAACAAAATTAAATATTCGACTTGGACATATTCCTGAGTAAAATAACAAATAAAATATTTTTCAAAAATACAAAATTTTCAACTTTTAATATTTAGTCAAAAAGCATTTTTTACATCTCCAACAATTCGTTATGCAGCACAAAATCATTATGCCACACCAATTGAATTTACATCACATATAGATAAATGTATTTATACAGCTAAAATTGTTTTACGATGTCGTCAAATGCCTAATACATTTACCATTCAAAGTGAAACATTAAACAATTCATGTATAAATGAAACAGATTTTTGTGATATTATACCTAATGAACAAATTGAATGGAAAACAGATCAACGTGGTACAGTTATTTTTGATGGTTTATGTATTAGATTAAAACAAATATCAACTCGTTCTTATACAAATAATATTATTAACTAAACGAAATAAAGAAATAAAAAGATGTTATTTAATTGTTTATTGTTTTTAGTTCACAAGTTTGTTCTAAAGCATTGTTTTAATTTTTTTAAAGTGTTTTGTTTGTTTATTTTTTTCACTATTCTTTTTCAATAAAAATTTATTGAGGAATAATAGTAGAACTTTTTTTGAATTTTATAGTATGAAAATAGTTACATCTGTTTTATAAGATAATTTATTAAAATTAATATGTATTCTCTTACAAGTTTATACATAAACTTTTGCTAGGAAGTTAGTGTTATAATTTCAAGTTGAATACCTGATGAATTTTATACCAAAATAAAAAGCATCAAAGCTTTTTTCATTATTTTTATTGCTTGAATTTATAGGGCTAGTTTTTTTGGTTGGTAATAGAATTATTTTCGAATTTTTTATTCATAAGAAAAATACAATAGCGTTCCAAATTGATTATACAACTGACGAATGAGCTTGTATACGTATATTACCCACAATTGTTCAACCTTCTAAGTAGCGGTTTTTATCAAAATATAGCTTAATGCTCATAGTTGTTTTTCACTCGGATCATCTTCATCTGCGAACTATTTCATGTAACAGATAAAGGCGATTCGAATGAAAAATAATTATGTTGAGAAGGACTGCTGTTCCAAAAATTGAATGACTATGAACATCTTATGTACGTATACTATTCACTAGCTGCCTGATCAAGTTTGAGTGTCATTGTATATAACAAGTACTGTATAGAGAAGTTCGTGGAAAAGAAGAGACAGATTTATCCATTTTCTTATAAAAAAGGAAAAACAAACTGAACAAAAATTGGCAAATCCATACATATATCTGCTATTAAATCTAGAGAAAGATATCGAGCAAAAGCTTATCCTATGTTTGCTAACATAAAATGCAGTTTTTTTTGAATATTTAGCCTTATATAAAACATATTCAAATATAATAATTGAGTAAATGACATGCGAATACGAGGCAAAGTATCTGTGTTATATGTTTTTATATATCTAAAATAAACTAATATGATAGTATTCATGGAAATATTTATTTGTCTATTTTTTAAAAGCTTCAATAATTAAATAAGGATTAATTAATATTAAAAAACAAATATTTTTTGTAAAATTGGATCAAGAAAACGAAAGACTTATTTTTGATGAAAGCATATAGTCTCAACATGAGATCATTTGCTACTTGAAGAGCTCATGAGACGAGACACAAGTGAGATCGAATTAACTGTTTCATCCTTTTTTTTATTCTAAGACTAAGAAAGAATCAAGTCAACAAGATGATGACAGTGACACCGCACTCATTTCAATGATCAAACGATGTTCTCACCATGAAAATCAACAGGAGTCATCTCTAACGAACTCATGTCGATTGATATTCGAGTGAAGAGACTGGTTAAAAGATGAAATGATACATCATTTTTCAATTAGTTCAATCTATATATATTTTTCTTTCCTTTTTTTAATCGAGATGAGGCGCCATCTATTGAGTTTTTTTTTTTTTGTTCTTGATTATTCTCTTAGGGCATCTCATCGTTTTTATACATATTGTTAAGTGTGTAAATGTATCAATGATTAACGCATTGCTTTCAATTCATGACTCTTGTGTCTGTCGACAAGCATGTATATGTATAGAGCACTTGAACATCATCGTCATCTTACTAAGCGGGATTTCATTTTTTATTCCTTTTGTTCACATACTAATTGATGTTTCGTTGAGACGAGAAAGATCAACACAACAACAACAATAATATTTCCTTTAGGATGTCTAAAAGAAAAAGTCAACTGTTTGCATTTAGCCTTCGGGTACCGCACTCGTGTCCTATAACAACGTCTTCTTCTTCTTCTTCTTCTTTTCGTGATGAGTAGATCAACACAAGTCGTTTCCTTCTTTTTTTTTCTCTTGCCTTGCAACTATCACAATATGTGTATATATGTGTGGAATAATTTACGACTCATGCACACACCAGATATTCTGTTTCAAGTAGTACAACCAAAAGAGAGAGAGAGAGAGAGAGAGAGAGAGCAAAAGAAAAAAAAAAGTTCTTTTTATGTTTATCGATGAGAAATAATTGGCTTCGTTAAACGAACCACACAAACAATACAAAAAAAAAAGTAGCATAAAACTATGAGAACATTTATTCAAATAAAATGTCTTAGTTTCAGTACATAAAACATATTTCACCAATCATTATTATCATCATTGACAAGAAAAAAGAAACACCATGAAAACTAATATATTGATAAAAAGAAAAGATAAAATTTTTTTTTATTAATAATTAATTAAATAATTAATCGAGCATTTTTAAATCTTAAGAAAATAAATTCTATTCTATTCTTTTCTTTTTTTTTTTATTTGTTAAACTATTCAACGATTGACAGATGTGTTGTTCAACCGATTTTTCTCTTTGACCAGACGCCTTGCGTACACAATTGGTCGATCGATTTGGGCTTATCGTTGGTGAATACACATATATATAGTAGCCGAGCAAATGTATGTGTGTATGTGTATACACGTTTCAATATTGATGTAATCAAATCTCAGCTTGACCTTATTCAACAAGCGTCACCATACCAATATCGACTGGTTTATTTCTCTCTTTTTTCTTTTTTTTTTTTTCTTCTTTTACAGCTCGTTCTTTTCTCCGGTTCGTCGACGAATATTTTCTTTTCTCTAACACATTCTCTCGTTTCTCGTTGGTTGTCATTAAACTACAAACATTATAACAAACGAGAAAGAGCAAACGATTTTCTCTTTCTCTCTCTCTCTCATTTTTTTTTTCTATTCGCACGACTAACCATCATTCGTTTGTTATTAAAAAAAATAAGAGTAGTAGTAGTAGTACATTTTTATCTATGGGAATATAAAACGTTATGATCGAACGTTTACTAGCACCAACACCTCCAACACAATTAACCGAACTTATTTCTGAACATCCTGAAGTATAAAAAAAAAAAAAAACTTCTTTTATGTTTTATTAAAAAACAAAATTTCTTTTTTTTTTTATTAGTTAACACCATCATCATTAGTTGATTATGATATTATTGGTAATAATACATTAATACTTGGTGAAAATAATTGTATGTCATGTGGTTTAATAATAAAAGATGAAAGTTATTTACGTGTACATAAACATGGAATATTTCATGAAAATTGTTTAATATGTTATATATGTCATCGACCATTAATTACAATTGGTGGAGGATATTATATACGAAATAATTATAATCAACAATCACATTTTATTTGTCGACATGATTATCAAAATGTTCATAATAAGTAAGTATAAAAATAAAAAAAAAAAAGGAGAAAACACTGAAAATATTTTACCTTGATATTTTTTTTATTCATATTAATGAATGTAAAATGCATTCATGCGTAGACATTTACAATTAATTATGAAGAAAAACGACATATAGATATATGATAGAATATGATAGTTGTCATTTAATGTGTCGTGTGTCGTAAATTGAAAAGTGTCGAGAACTATCATACAAATGACTTATCAATTGGTTCTTTTTCTTCATGGTTTTCTTTCTTTCTTTTTTTTCTCATCACACCTGTTTTGTCTTATCAACAATTGATCGGAAAGGCTTCATTTATTCTATTGATCTGACAGAGCTTCTTTCTTCTTCAGCATCATTATCTGTGAACACTTGCGTTTTTTTGTCAATCATCCGAGTCTGGTACACACATATCAAATCACATTCATGCTGTTTTAAACGAATTGAAAAACTTATTTTTTTTTTTAAAAAAAAATAAAATAATAATTCTCAACACAGTTGGAAATCTGCCTTAAGCAGCAAAATAAGTAAATCACTTGTGAATAGAAAAATAAAAGATTATAATCAAATCTCATGGAGGGGGTAAACCAACATCATCGATTTGCTTTAAGGAAAAAAAAAAAAAAGAAATCTTCAAAATTTTTTTTTTTCTGTTTTTGTTTAACAGATCTTATCCATTGTCTCTTCCACAATGTTCAAAATGTCAAATATCAATATCAGCTAATGAATTAGTTATGCGTACTGATGATAAATATATATATCATATTGATTGTTTTACATGTTGTTTGTGTAATGTTGTTTTAAAATCCGGAGATGATTATGGTTTACATGGTTCATTATTATTTTGTCGTTTACATTTAGAACAAACAACAAATACAACATTTTCATTATGTTCACCAATAAAAAGTCCAATTATATCAACAAATATAAATATAAAAAAATCTCGACAAAATAATTCAACAACACAACGTAAACAACGTATGAAATTAAATAATTTAGAAAATAATACAAATAATTTAGATATAACAGGTTTAATTAAATAAATAAAATTTAATTCTTATCTTCTTTTCTTTTTTTTTTTGTATTATAAAAGGTTTTTTAAATGTAAATGATTTAACAAATTCTGATGTTAATTATTCATCAACAATATATAATAATCAATCAACATCAAATTCTCAACAATTACAACAACGAACTAAACGTAATAGAACATCATTTAAACATCATCAATTACGTATAATGAAAACATTTTTTGCACAAAATCATAATCCAGATTCTAAAGGTTTAAAAATTTTATCACAAAAAACACAATTAAGTAAACGTGTACTTCAGGTAAAATATAAAAAAAAAAGGAATCAATTGTTTTTTTATTATTTATTTATTCTATTTAAGGTTTGGTTTCAAAATGCTCGAGCTAAATTACGTCGTGGTTTAATTCAAGAACAAGAAAATAAACAACAAAAAGCTTCAACATCTATTGAAAATACTAATAATAATTCATCATCATCATCAACAAATGAATTTTTACATATGATAAATGATGATGATATTGCAAGTAGAACATCAAATGATCCTAGTAGAACAGAAGATGATGAACAAATTATTGATGATTTAGATGATTATGATAATAATAATAATAATAATAATCAAAATAATGAATCATCAATAAATATGAACACACATGAATTTAATCATCTTATGCCGCCTTATTCTATGTACCCACTTTTGTGATATTTTTTTTTCTTTTTTCTTTATTATTAAATAGAACAAATCCAACTGAGTTCAAATATATTTCTCACAGTTTTTATTGTTGTTTCATATGTGTAATACGTGTTAGTAGGACTCATATATATATATATATATATATATATATTTGAGATTTTTTTTTTTCGTTGTGTTTTTGTTTTTTTTGAATATGTGATGATGTGAATAAGATAAGCGTTGAATCAATAGAAGAAGAAGAAGAAGAAGACGAGATTGAAATATACATACTTATCGTTTACAAATGTATGAGATAGTAAAGATCGTGTACTTCCTTTGTTATATATATCAATAGAATAGGTTAATTAATGGGTGGGTCATTGTTATCAATAACGGATGTATGTTTCGAGATTTAGTTTCGAAAAAGAAAATTATTTTTGGGTGGTTTTTTCGTGTTCATTCATCTTAATATAATCTTCCTGTCGACTTATCCTTTTTCTATTGGCATCGCGTGTTAGTTTCATGGATCATCTCCTGCTGTGCTATACGATCGTGCACACACGTATATATATATATAGACTGTCAACGGCGCTACTGCTGTTGTTTTTTTTTCTCCTAGACTATTGTATTTGTAGAAAGTTGAGAGTAGTCCTATTAGATTGAAGGCACGTGTGGATATTTTTTTTTTGTTTCTATACTAATTGAACTAATTGTAAAAAAAGTGAACATGCAAACTCTAGTCAGGTAAAAAAAAGAAGAAGAAGAACTGGAATTTAGAAATGAAAATATACTATTGAGAATTGTTTGATGATAAGTTAATTGATTCTTATTCTTATTCTCAAGAGAAAAAAAAAATTTTTTAGGTGTGATGTCATCACCTTGATCTTATTCTTCATTTGAAGGTGTCAATGTCGGAACTTTATATATATATGTAGTAAAAGAGAGTGAGAGATGTTCATCGAAAAAAAAAAGTTATTAATGATTAGTAATACAAGAATAGTCGATATATATATATTTAAAACTATTGTGTCCTGAATATGTGAACAATAATTAAATATGATCTAAATATGTATAGTTAAAAATGAGGAGGAGTATATTGACTATCAATAAAGTGATAAACGAGTCTAGTCTAATATATTTTTAGTAAAGATTCTGACGCCATAAATAAACATTGACATTGGAGCAACTATGTGAAAAAAAACAAATGAGAAAAGAAACCTTTTCTGTTATTCTTGATCTTGCTGGGCGGGTAACAGACAAATTGACATTCCACCTGCACTAAATAAAAGGTCAATATTTCTATAGAAAAGAAAATATACGCTGCTAATTTACCAACAATAATAACATGAACTAAAATATAACTTTATATTTATCTAGAGATAATAAATATATATATTTTTTTCTGTATCGAAATACTATGTACATGAATGACTAGAAGAAGTTTTTTTTTTTGTTTGTTCTTTTTTTTTTGTTTGATTTCTATACAACATACAAACTAAACATTGATATGAAAAAGAAAAAAAAACGAACAAGAAAAAAAAAAAAGAAGCAATACTACTACATAGAACCACATGTTTCCGATTCGCTAAAATTCACCGATGATGTTTTTGAACGAATTGATTCAGTTGGTGAAGATAAATTTGATGAATTTGTTGTATCTTCTCGTGTTGGTTGTATATCAATTATATTTGGTATTGTTAATGATGTTTGTTGTTGTTGCTGTTGTTGTTGTTGTTGAGATGTTGTTGATAGTGTATCACTTCTTGATACACTTCGACGATATTTTGCACGTGCATTTTGAAACCATACTTGTAAAACACGTTTTGGTAAATTTGTTTTTTCAGCGAGATTTTTTAAATCTTTTGCATCTTAAGAAAAGAAAATTTAATAAAATTAAATTTAAAAAAAAGAAAAATTAAAACCTGGATTATGATTTAAATTAAAATATGATCTCATACAACGTAATTGATGATGTTTAAAACTTGTTCGAACACGTTTTTGTCTCGCATGATGATGATGATGATGATGATGATTTGAATTATTATTATTTAATGTATGAGAATTTGTATTATTATTATTATTTCCATCAATATCATTAACATCAACATAATATGATGAATCTAATGATGGTGCAAATAATGATCCATCATTTGTTACTAAAAAAATAAAAAATAAAAAATGAAAATTCGTTATTGTTTATTTTAATTGATCAATTGAAGAAAATTTCCTATTGTACATTATGAATTTTCAAGTATGATAATCGATTGAACAATAATCCTTATTTAAGCTATATAAGTATTATTTTCAATTTGAATGAATATATGTCAATCATATATTTTTTTTTTATTCATACCCATATTAGATGAAGATGGTGAAAGTGTTAAGAAATGTTCGGATGAAGAAAGTATATCATCATGTTGAAGATTTTGTTGACGTTCTTTTCTTTTTCGTGTACGTTTTGTTGAATTTGTATTTTGTATTGATGATGATGTTGTTGAAAGTATTGTTGGAATTGGTGATGGATAATATCCTGAATCATCAATAAAACCATTTGATGATATTGAATTTGAAATATTTTCAATACCAATATCAAACATTCGTCCGGTTAAATTTGTATCATATGATTGTTGGTGTTGTTGTTGTTGTTTTTCAAAAAAATGATGACGACAATAAATTAAATCATCTTTTAAACCAAATTCATCACCTGGATGAAGAAGAATATTACAACTAACACATGTAAAACAATCTAAATGGTAAATAAATTGTTTAGCACGCAATATAACTTCATCTTGTCGAATAATAGCATGGCATCGAGTACAAATACGTGAACAATATCTTCTAAAAATAAAAAAAATACTTTTTTTAATACATTTTAAAAAACTATATATATATATACTTCATATAATCATCTTTACAAAAAATTTGTCCATATCGTGCAAAACATGTTCGTTCTTGTTCAAGTGACATACCACAATCAAAACATTTTAAACAAGATAAATGCCAACTACGATCAACAGCCATTAAATAATATCGATCATCAATTAATGTATGACATCCATAACATACTGTCAACATATTATCCAATGTTGGCATTGTAAATTTTTTTTTTATATAGAAAATCTACAAAAAAAAAAAAACAAAAGAATTTCTTTTTTTTTTTTCTTCTTATCTCTTAGACACGGATGTAACATGAGAGATTTCTACTTGTCTAAGCAATTAGTTTTAAGAATAAAGATAAAATTTTCTTTTGACTCATATAGATCGGATGTGTCTGATCGTTTTTCAATGAAAAAAGAAAAAACGAGATGTATATCCGGAAAGATTTCTATATACTTTTTAAGATAAGAGAAAATTTTCTGATCATTTACTCACACGAATGTCTTGTCAAATGTCAAATAAGAAAAAACTAAATTGATAATGATCATATGCCATCGGTTTCTATTTGAAGTTAAATATTGAACTTTTTTTTTCTTATGTTAAACATACAATCATTACACAGACATAAAAATAAAGTCAGTTTTTTTCTCAAAAAAAAAAAAAAGAAATCAGTAGGAATATTCTCTTATATAAACAAACAGCATGATCGTGTGACCTAACATCAAATAAACAACATCAGTTCGAAGTTATGGATCATATTTTTATTCGTTCTCGTTATTATCCTGTGGAGATCTTTCAATAGAATATTTACACATGTGAAAATATATTGTCTTTCACGTTTTTCTCTTTTTTTTACCTTTCCTTTGTTATATTATGATGTCAATCTAATTTGATGATGATTAGGATCAATGAATTTAGTCTATGATGCCGACGACGAGTCAAGTATAGACATACATCTGGTTATGCTTGTTCACACTCAACAAGACCAATAACAACATACGTTAAAGAAACATAGAGCAAAAGAGAGAAAGAGAGAGAGTGAAAAAAAAAATAGCAAGAAAGAAATTTTGGCATTAGCGCTTTTTTATTAACCAATGAAAAAACATCTCTCTCTCTGTTGTTTCTTTTCCTTTTTTTTTTTTGCTCTTTATATGAGAAAAAAGAAGAAGAACAGTTGTGCTTCTTACTCACACACCTGTTATAACATGTCATTCGCTTCACCACTAGCAAAGTTCACATAGCATAGCGATTGTAGTGTAAAATGTTTTGACAGATACGGTAGTGGTGTGCTATATCGATGTTGATATGTGATGGTGATCAATTGTCTTTTTTCTTTTCTCTTTTCTATCTATATAGAGAAATATGTGAGAACGAATAAGTAATGACGAAGCGAGAACTCGTTCATATCACATATATATTGATTTATGAGAAGTGAAGTAATGTTCCCTATTAAACATATTTATAACAATACAGATAAATAGAAATTGAATTAGGTCATTCACTACATATTAACATTCTTTTACTATTTATATTATCATTTAAACAAAACAAAAAAATATAATCAATAAAACATTTATATATTATCGTGAGATTTTATTTTCATAAATCATAAAAATTTAATTCTTAGTAATTTTATTTTATGTGAGTAGATGGCGCTTTGTAAGAATAAGAATGATCTTCGTTGAATTAACTAAACATAACTTGTATTTAATATTCAGTTTGTGTGAAAAAGCTTTTTTTTTATTGATCTTTATTGTTTGAAAAAATGAATTATTTATAACTATTGTAAATATATACTAATATATTATTTAAAATCTAAAGAAAAAGAAATATAAATATTCTTTTAAGTTTTTCAAGCGATTTAATATCAAGGTTTTTATAAAATTGTATAGTTCATATAAAAAAAAAAGAATAAAGTTTAATTGAAAATAAGAATTCAGTACTTCATTGCATTTTAATAGAACAATCGAAATAGTAATAACTTTAAAAAAAAAAGGAAAAATAATTTCTATTTTTGACCAAAAATGACCTTTTTATGTTACTTGTATCAATGAACATTTCTATTGTATATTAAATATATTAATTTTTCATAATACGACATAAGACTGTGTTATTAATATAATAATAGACATGAATTTAAAAGTATATCATTTAAGTACTTAGTAAATGTACTAGATCTTAATTTGTATCAACTTTCATTTCTAATTATTCATGTTTGATATTAATTCAATTGAATAATAATCATTGTGTAAGATTTCAAAAGATTTGATTAAACCAAATACTTTTCAGGTAGCAAAAACGAATCTAATATGAAAATATGCTTGAGGATATATAAAAATCAATGAATTTTGAAGAGTAATATAATATTATAAAAATCTTGTTTTTATATTATCTAAAAAGAAAAAATCAAGAATTAATTTGATATTTTTAAACTAGAAAATCAACTCTAATATATTTTTAAGTGGACAAATATATCTTTTGAAATCCAAGATAATCACGGAGACATTAACTAGGAAATTAAAAATGTACTCTCAATAGTGCCATATATACGTCAAACTATGAATTATTTAATGAGGTTAAAAACTTTACATAGAGCGAAAAACTAACCATTCAAATATTAGTCTGGAAATAGGTACTTTTACACACGATACTTCAATTTTTTACAATATGCGTATATGATAGATTTTGTATGACGTTTATTGCCAATTAAATAAACAGGAAGTATTGAATTATCACTGATAATTTCTGAGACATTTTTTCTTCTTTCTTTTCACAGTAATTTTCTGAAAAATTACAGTAGTAAAATGAGTATTGACTGCACATTTCAATTTAAGTTAGTTTTTCAAATAAGAAAGTTTTTATTTATCGGTTACTTTTCCCAAGTAGTTGAAATTAATATTTCTATGAAAGCACTAATTACACATATCGACGCTCATTGAAACATCATCATTCTATGAAAGGTGATTACGCTGATATCAGTATTCAGCATATCACTGATGCACCTATATGATTTTCTATAGAGTAAAATTCATATACTAGCTACTGTGATATCTACCAGATATAATACTTGGATTAGCAACAGGTTTTAATTGCATAAGGATCTAATAATGTAAAACTTTCTCAGATGTTTTTCTAACAATTGAATTTATTCAATGCTAAATTTTGTTCCCGAATGAATAGGTGTCATTTCGATCTCTCCATAAATTATATATCGTATTTTGTCTTTTATTTTCTATCTCATGATATTTTATCTTTTGCTTTCATTCATACTTTTCGCTTGTGTTGTTACAATACATAAAATTTACAAAAATAACTCATTATAGTTCAGAGTTAAAAATACCATAAAATTCTGTTTTCAAATCATGTATCTGCCAGTTCTTTTTTATGAACCTCATCAATAACAAACATTGTTGTTTGCTGCATAGATAATGTACTTATTTTATGAAATATCTTTATATTTGAGAAGCGTTTTAATAATGAAAAATTTGTGAAAGAAAAAAAATTTAAACAGCACAAGGAACATGTTTTTGTTAGTCCTTATAGTGGTATATTTTGTAGAGTTGATAACTTTTATTTTTACGCTCTAATGATAAAAATATTTTTTTCAGTTCTGTACAAAAATATGTTTCACTAAGTATTAAAAAAACCAAATATAAAACTCCTGTGTTTATATTTGAAAAGAGCAATTCTAACCCTTTGATTATCGACGACGCATATACGAGTCATGGGTGTAGTAATTACATGAAACTAACATATTGACTCATAATATTTGTTTTCATAGATACATTTGCATAAAAACAAGTGGTCTATTAAAGAAATTTTTTGTGTTACCTTTTTTTTTGTACTAAAATGACAATATCAAGATGTCAATTTCGATAAAAGTTATAATGAGTTTTCGGAAAAAATTGTCTTTTTTCCTATGTTAGTAACCAAAGGACTTAATCTTAATT
>JAJEKB010020688.1:51199-96474 GCA_022393335.1 Macrotrachela quadricornifera
CATCCAAAATAGAAATCCTTTGGAGGTTTTGCTTGTCTAGTAGCTGCCTATCTATACCTAAAATATCAGCTCGAAACATTAGAACGACCATAGTAATCGAGTCTGCCTATAGGTGTTCCGACAAATCACCTTGGATCTCTGTTATATCAAATACAACCTTGGAGTTTTTTTCGACCAAACTTATTTTCTACTGCATACCGGTCTAACCAGCAGAAAAAAGTTGATAAAAAAATATTTTTTCAAAAAAGTGGTTGGGTCTCCATGGTTTTACCCAACATTTTACAAAAAAAATCTCGATTATATGAGAAAATGATGCCTTTTTGTACAAAGATTTTCTCAGAAGAAAAATGTCTGTTTGAGCTGAAACTTCTCGGATATAATAAGAGTCATGGATCTGTCGTTACAGAAAATCGCAACCGAAAATTCCTTGTTACGGTTTTTTCGTACTAGCCTACTGTATGCTGAACACTCAGTAAAATGGTCGTAATTCTAGAAGAAAGGTTTAATGCAATGAATTCCTTTGTGATTTTTATCTACACTATGAGGCTTACTTCTGAACAGAAAATATGAACGAAAATGGAATGTCTCAATTGGTAAGATTTCCTCGTGAGCTGTTTTACATAATGAGATGTAATAAAAAAGTATAAGAATTTTTGTATTTTTGGAATATATATTCTTGGAAATGTTGTCTTCTCATTTATTCATATGACTTTCACAAAAAACGAAGATAGAATTAGGATTGAGCCAAACAAATGTTTTATTATTTCAAAATTATATTATCATGATTTATTATTTAAGATGACATTTTACAAATAAAATCATGTTATTATTTGTTTTTTAGATAGATCTATTATTCAATAATGAATATATGAACAAACTGAAAAAATTATTTTCTTTTTTTTTATAGATTTTATTCATTTTAATTATGATATGTTCCAATGAAGTTGTTGTTTAGGTTTATTACTTTCAAATTGAATATAATGATAATTAGATATAAAGAAAATGTTTTACAAGTTGATTTTTCGTTAATCATTCTTTAGGTGGAGAAGAATAAAATGAATTCTCAATTATGTTTGATATTCTAATAAAAATTTAGCATAAACATTGGATTCTCGTAGAAAGTTATTGAATTATTTCGGATAGACGAAAGAATTCGAAGAGATTCAAATCTGCAATTCTTTATTCTTGGTCAATGTTTTATATATTTTCATAGGAAATAAATGTAAAGAAATGAAATGTTTTGTTAAAAATTATATATAATTATAATGAGATTAATTTTGAAATAGTATATTATTCTTCACTTTTGACAAATGGTTGTCCAAACTAGATCAGATCATTGGATCAATTCAAGTGTTTCTCTCAAGATTCAAATACAAATATTATAGAGAAAACTTAATATCAGTATGCATTAAAATGCAAATTCATATAGAAAAAAATTATTTTGTTAATTACAAAGTTAAATTAATTTATTTTTATTCGAATGTTACATACATGTAATGATGACAAGAATTTAGATATTGCCAAATAAACAAATAACAAAGTATAACAGAAATATTCATACCATATGTATTCGTTATGAACTAAAGTTGTCCAAAATTTCCTTTGATAAAAGATTTTATCTGATATTTCTTTTTTTCATATGTAATTTTATTATTCCTATTAAATGAGATTGATAATTGAGGCTAATAATGAAAGAAAGTTAAAAAGAACCACGATAATAAAAGAAAATAAGAATAAAAGGTAGAAAATAAATAAGATAATGAAAACTTTCAGCGATCACAAAATAAATAATATGCGGATGCATGTGCAAAATAAATACACCATCTCATTCAATTAAAGTATTTTACACATCATTCAGGGTGAGCATGAGAGTGTGCTCATTCTGCACATGTACCAAAAGTATAACAACAACAAAGATTTATCTATGTGAAGCTAGCACGACAACCAATCAGATAACTTTAAAAATCAACTAATAGAATTTCGCCCATAAAATACCAAAAAAAAGTCCTTTATTACAAGCACACGCAGCACTCTGATATAATTCCTCCAGCTACCTCTCATATCTCTGAAGACCCACAGGCCACAAAAGGCACTATTTCAAGATTATAGTCAAACGAAACATATATTCTCATCGCGCTGCCTATCCTATACTCAAAGTAGAACCGGACAGACCGATAAAAGTTTGATAAATTTTCCTTCCAAACGTTTTCACATGAATTAAAGTAGTACCATTCGATATAGAGTTTAATTCTCTATCGAAGCCACCATCTTTGTTTTGCAGGAAAACGAAAGACAAACAAATTCTCTCTTGTTGAATCATTTACCACTGTACGGATTATCATGTATAGGAACACGAAAATAGAGAAAAATGTCTCTCGAAATATTTTCCCATGAATTAAAGTAGTATCGTTTGATAGAGGATTTAATTCTATCAAATCCACCATCTTTGATAGACGGAAAAACGAAGGAAAGTGAAAGATTCTCTGTTAATGAATCATTGAGGGCGGGTGTGAGAGTGTGAGAGACTTCTACTTCCAAACTATACTGATTTCAACATCTCTAACTTTCGACATTCTTGTCATTAGAGTTATCGACATGTTTTATTTTCGACATTTTTACTTTCGATCGCAGATGTGCATCGGACTGAAACCTGCCGCGGTCTTAGAAAGAAAAGCCGCCCGCGCCGCGATCGTGTACCTAAAAAATTTGCCACGATGCGTTGTAAAAAAACTTACTGCTGTCGCGGCGGTTTTTAAAAAAATATTTCGAATTTGACTACTGCAACTGTATTAGACTAGAGATAATGCTAGTAATCTATCAAATTTATTTAATCTCACGTTGTTCTATTTGTAAACAATAAAATTCTATTAAATTTATGCAGTTTTTTAATGTACTCGAGAAAGAATGTTGCCGCTGCCGCCATGGTTTTTTAAGAGACTTGCTGCTGTCGCTATGATTTTTTAAAAAATCTGTCGTCGCCATCGCGGTAGCGTTGCTATGGACATCTCTGCTTTCGGTATTATTCAGGTGATTCCTACCTTGACCGTTTGGTGATAGTTCTAGAAAAAAGACACAAGTGCTTGCAGAAGTTACAATTTTGTTTCTCTACGAGGAAAATATCTAATACCATTTTATTCTCACTTGATTTTAGGAAAAAAATCTCCTAATCAAATTCTGATGTAATCATTATATGTACTATCAAGAGAAGATAGATTCCAGTTCTCTTCCCAAAAGGAGAATGTATGTTCAGAAAAGAGTGAGAAAACTTTTCAATGCACGTAGGTGAAGTTAGCCTCATATCCGAGTAAATCCAGCCAACATTCGTCCAGAAAGTTGCTCCAACTGTTCCAGAGAGTTTCAGAATAGGATTCGATGAGATCTATCGATTGGTAACCTTGGATATTCGATAGCTCAAACCATTCGTGAAAAAAGGCTGAAATACAGGTATTTTTCTATGCGAATCCTATCCCATAGATAGTAAATCCAGCCGATATTCGTTCTGGTAAGTGCAAGAACTGTTCCAGAGAGTTCCAGAGTAGAATTTGACGAGCTCTATCGTTTGGTAAGATTCATATAGTAAAAAGTGAGTATTTTGGAATTTTTCAAAAATGGTTTGAGGTATCGAATATTCAACGTTACCAATCGATAGAGCTGGTCGAATTGTACTCTGGAACTTTCTGAAACAGTTGTCAAATGTTCCTGAGCAAATATCGGCTGGATTTACTATGTATGGGATAGAATTCGCATAGAAAAATACCTCTATTTTAGCCTTTTTTATGAATGGTTTGAGCTATCGAATATCCAAGGTTACCAATCGATAGAGCTCGTCGAGTTGTTCATTGAAACTCTCTGGAACAATTGGAACACTTTCCTAGACGAATCTTGGCCGGATTTACTAATTATATGGTAAGATTCATATGGTGAAAAATGAGTATTTTGGAATTTTTTCAAGAATGGTATGAGGTATAAAAAATTCAAGGTTACCAATCGATAGACCTCATCGAGTTCTACTCTGGAACTCTCTGGAGCAGCTTTCTGGGCGAATGTTGACTGAATTTACCTGAATATGAGGCTAACTTCACCTATGCTAACCAATGAGCTAAAATTTTTGTTCCATTAATTACTAATATTTTTCAGAAAAATGTCTCATATTAAAAATTTGTCGTTACATCATGAATTTATTATAATACTATCAATGTCCATTGGTTAAAGTTTCATCATAACAGTTTAAATAGAAATTAATATAATTAAATTCCAAGTGATAGTCCGTATGTTCGTTTTCATCTTTTCAAAACTCTCATCTTCTTCTTTGTTTTCCTCTTTGCTCTTCTTTCGATGATTATTTGTTTTTGTCTGTCATCATCATAAAATAATTTTCGTTGAACGATTATACTATAGTCTATAAAATCAATATTTATTCATTTACAACTATTTTTAAAGAAAATAAATTAAATGAATATATTTTTATAACAATAACCTTATATATATATATATATGTCTTAATCAACAAATTTCAATGCTCTTATTGATCTTATTTTAGTTGTCAAGGATGATGTTGATCGAAAAGATATGAAAATATTTTTACTTAAACTGTTTTCGAATAGTATTTATTTAGAGAATGTATTTTCAATTGATACATGCATAGATATTTTTAATATTGACCAGAATAAAGTTTATCCTCCTCTAGCAAGGATAAATTTAAGAAAATCTTCCTTTGTTTTAATTTTTTTCTGATTTGATGAATGAACTCGCTCATGACAATTAATAAAGATGACCTTTTTACATTCATAATCTTCTTTTCTCAACTAACTTCTACGATCTTAATTTAAAAAGTGCATATATTCTTAATCTCACAAATGAATTCGCGTTTCTAATATTGTAAACTTGTTTATATCCTATGAATAAAATGTGAGAAAACGTTTTCCTGAATAATGTTGTATTTCTTCTTTTTTTTATTGTATGATAAATGCACACAAAAACCCAAAGACAAGTGAAAAACAATGTGCGCATGTTCTTTTGCTCAATCGTGATTATATTTGCGACGATTGATGATCATCCAATAAAACATCATGAAGGTTGCAATCCTTGAAGAACATATGAAAAAGTAGAGAATACTTAGAAAGAAGAATATCAGTACTTACGACTTCTAAATGAGCCATTATTTCTTCAATTGTTTTTGTTCTTTTATTAAATGGCGTTATTATTGTATCATTAACATTAGCTTTAAACCATTTATGTACTAATGTATTAGCAACCTATAACATAAGAAATCATTTATAAAGCAAAACAACCATGTTTTAATTACTTACTTCATTATTAACTGGTATTCGATTTTTTAAAAAATGAACAAAATCAATTATTGTAACAGTTAAATGTGGAGTAATGAATGAGTGTTGTGTTGAATTAACATCAGTAGCCAAATCTTTCATATAACTTATTAATACATCACGTTTTATGCGATGTTTAACATCTGGAATCTCATCCAAAACCTAAATAAATTCAAAATAAAAAATTTAAGATTAAAAAAAAAATTTTAAAAATCACATCTATTTCTTGATTATTTTCTAAAATCTCATTATTCATTTGTTCTTTTTCTTCTGAAAGAATTTCTCTACACATATTCTTTGTGACTGTTTATCGAAGTTTCAGTTATTATATGCTCGTTAGATTATTTCTGTTTACGAACACAAACAATGGCTATGAGGTCAATGGGTCATTGAACGGTTACGAAAGAAATAAATCATCTTTTATACATATACATATATAAATATATATATATTTCTTTTACACATCGATGGTATATAACATGAACTAACCTTAATATTTTGTGCAGACATGTACCAAGATATTTTAGTTACGTTTATTTGAATAATGTTGAAAGATGTTTATCCACAAGCGTGAAGAGAAATCGTTATTTTAATTGTGTTCGTTTGAATAACGATTAAAGGAATGAATAGATTATCTAAATATTCTTTTATTTTCTTTTCTTTTGGTTCACGTTGTTTAGAGGAAAATAGCGAACGAAAGAATCAAGGCTACAAAATCGTCGGCAAGAAAACATATTATAAAAGAATAAAGATAAATGCGTCCAAGTTACGCTCGATGAATCATCGGGTTATACTGATAAAACGATTGTTTCGATAAGAAAACGACAATATTATCAGAAAATCTTATTCTGAAAAGTTGATTAATTTATATTTAATTACTTTTTTTCCTAATATCATCAATAAGTAAATAAAAAATAGTGATCAAAGACCTATAGAATAGAATGTTGTGGAGTAAATTCAACAAGTACTCTTTAATTACTTTAATAAAAATATTTAATTTAAACAAAATGATTTGTTTTCATTTTATTTTGTATTTTCAAATGTTATTTTCATATATTCAACACCAACTAATGTTTTAGGCTGTTGTTCAATATGATTTCGATATAAAACTTCTTCATTTAATGGCGCATTCCGGAGCTAAAATTAATTAAAAAAAAACAAATTTTTCAAATAAAATATCTTTACCATAATCGTTCTCAATGCATCTTTTGATGATAATTCTCTATCAATAGATTCTGATTCTATTGGTTCTTGAATATAATAATTTGAATAAAACTCCACCAATAATAACCCAAATATATAAAGACAGTTAAATTTTTTTTATTTTTGAAAATTTAACTTTAACGTTAAGTAAATTTTGTTGACGAAGTATTAGATTTCTTCGTCTTTGCATTTGATCTTAATCAATATCGCGTGGTACATGTACATGTAATTGACGTAAACGATTTCGTAATTCATCAATAAGCAAATGTACTTCACGAAATGTTTTATAACAACATTATGTAAATACATTCATTGACGTTCAGCGTCATTTGTTCGAAATTGTTGATTACTTTCGGGTGATTCCATGGGAATCCTACCACCATTTACAAAAGTATCTTTAAATTTCTTCAAAACTTCAGGGTTTGTAGAGCTTTGTTCGCTGATCATTTTAACTATAAAAAAGCTAAAACTAGGGCTTATAATAATGGAGAACGAGTTGAAATACTGAACATGATTCTTATTAAAAATTCAAAATTTTTGAAAAAAAATAATAGTGTGATATCATCATTTTCCGATTTTATTTCACGTTAAATTCATTTTCACAGCATTTCATTCGTAGAAAATTGTAGCCCGTGTGAAACTGCATCGAACTATGTATAAATGAAAATGGTTTTCACGATGAAATATGTGCTGCATCCCCTCACGAGCCTATGAATCAGTGCTGAAAAGTATGCTCAAAAATCATCTTGAGGGTGGAGGATGAGGATGTTAAAAGTTTCTCGTTTTACTCATCGAGGCTCTCTTTTAGGTGAATCGAATTTTGATTAAACAAATTTAATTTATTTTTCTTGTGTATACGGATAAACATAGGATAGATATATTTTTCCTTTGTTACTCGTTTACGATTAGATTGAATAAATAAACTCTCTCTTATTTTACACATAAATTTGATCTCAATCAATTCAAAGACAGAAAAATTCGCTCCTAGAACATAAAACAATGCACACATAACTGAAATTGTTGTTGTTTATAATCTTGGAGGAATCGACACCTACAAAAATGTGACATTATTCATGAAATTATAAATTAAAACATAAGTTATTAATACCTAAATAAAATGACGCATAATTTAGCAGAAGATGAGTAAATCAAAGAAATAATTCGCCAACAATTAAATTAAACAAGATGATTGATGAACAACATAATCATGTATGAATATATAAATAAAAACGATTAATTAATGCTCTACAGTCTGAAACTAGATGGCATTCGAGCTTCACTCAACTGCGAAATGCGATGCGAATTTAGGATTATGATATAAATCATAATATTGATAAGAATAAATCTACATAAGGAATCAAAAGATGTGTTTTGGAAATAAATCGTCGGTTTTTAAATTTCTTTAATCTATAGACAGAGAGAGAGCATGTCTTGAATTGTTGCTGAAGTTCTAGAACTTTGACTTTTTGGAAAATCTATGTATTTCAAAAAGTTTTTTTAAGATTTAAATAAGTACCATGAATATTATATTCAATTGGATTATAATACAATTATTCTAATTCACGAATCTTTAGTTAACGAACTTTGAAAATGAAAACAAACAGAGAAGTTTTCAAAGAAAAACAAAATCATGTATTCTATTTTTATTTTCTTGTTCGATGTTATGAATATCAAGAATAAGACGTCGAAAATGGCTTAGAGTAACATTCCATGGTCCGTTGATGAGGTAATATTCCGATAAGTTTCCTTGCGTATTTAGCAAAGAAGGATTTTGTTGCTGAAAAAATTTTTGTCTTGTCTTGGTTTCATTTTCGTTAATTAGTATTGGAAGACATGGACAAGACAGTAATAACTAGATGAAGTCTATAAAAGCTTAGTAATAATCATTTGTTACATAGAGAAAAGTGCATAGATATAGCTTATGCAATAAATTTGACGGATCGAAATTAAAACAAATAAAAAAAAATATATATATTTATTATTATACTAAGACTATTAAAATTAAAATTTAATTCTGCTTTATTTATCAAGTTGAATTGTTACCTATTATCATATGTTTCAATATCCATTTCCTATCTTCCTTTATTCGCTCAGCTGTTGAAAGAAAACTGCGGCTAACACATCACTGCTATGTTCATTTTAATTATGTTGAACGATGATAATCGTTAAAAACACGTTTTTTCGGAGCTTTCCACATAAAAACAAAATCTTGTTTTTAGAATCTCTAAACGAATTTTCCTAATTCAGACTCGAAACATAAATCTCGCGTTTAAACTAAGATTTTATGATGTTCCGTCCGGGAGATCATTGCAACACAAAATGAGACATTTTGATGGCCACGTCTAGAAATAAAGACTAGATGGCATTCGAGCTTCACTCGACTGCGAAATGCGGTGCGAAGCACCGAATCTCGATTAACAGAAAAAAAAACTCGCGAAGGACTCCAGAAATGCTGTGCTTCACACCGCATTAAAAAAACTCGCAACCGACTACATAAATGCTTATGCTTCGCATCGCATTAATAAAAGATTAGATGTTTTATTTTAAAAGTAAAAATTATAAATTAACAAACAAATGACATGAACGGTTAGAATGAATAAACTCATTCATACTATTCATTATAAAAGAAGTTTATTTATTAGATATGTTATTTTTATTTATGATGATTTTAGAAATAACCAGGTGGAAATAACAAGATACCAGATTGATATGAGCAGGTATCATTTTTTCAAATATTTATTAAACATTTTAAAAAAATAATATTGATCATATTTTTGTGTGTATCACATTATAAATAAAGAAATTATATTAATGCCTACTCGCATGTATAATAGAAAATGAAGAAAGAGAAATGAAATAATCTCATTCGTTCATTGTCAATAGAGACTAGAAAAAAAATTCATCATTGTTTTCATTGACGATATTGGTCAGATAGAACACATTCATACCTATATAAATATTGATATGTATCAGCAAAAACAAATAGACAAGTGATGATAAATATGAAACATTCAACTATACAGTTGAATGATTTACCTGATGAGATTATCTTAATTATTTTCAAAAAATTATTCAATATCGAAGTACTCTACTCTTTCATGGGTATTAATAATCGACTCAACACAATTGCACATGATTCAATTTTTACAACTCATTTAACATTGATGAGACGTTTCTCGGGTGATTCTACCTATCCGTTACCTGATCCAATACTTGATGAATTTTTCTTAAAAATCTTACCTGAAATTTATCATAAAATCAAGTGGCTTAATCTTGAATCATCATCTATGGAACGTATTCTTCTTGCTACTCATTATCCAAATTTATATGGATTAGGCATATCCAATATTTGCATAGAAAAAACTCTATCTCTATTTACAAGTAAGTTTCTGTAATTCTTGAATAAAATAAATCCTTGAAATAAAACAATAAATTCAGGATATAGTTTAATCTATAAAAGAATTTGAAAAGAAGTGTACACGTACATAATACAATTTTCAATAAATTTATTAATTAAATTAAAAAAGAAAATGTGAGAAATATATTTCTAATTGATTTTTTTTAGACGAATCTTGCTTAACACATATAGATAAAAATCAAATCTCATCACTTGTTGTCAATATTATTAATTATAAAAACTTATCTCCACCAAGAGATGTAATTAAACTTATATTTAAAAATATCTTTATCATGTTCATTAATTTAAAATATTTAAATTTTCGTCTATTTTTAACTGATCATGATCAATTGCCATTGAACGCTTTACCGGCAACTGTGATCTCTTCAAGCCTCTTAAAATTGAATGTCTGTGTCGAAAATTTCAACGATTGTCTTTATTTACTTGACGGACGTTTCAATAAACTTCATACGCTTTATGTTTATGTTTCTCAAATTGGTTCTTCATCTTTAACAATTAGTAATAAGGTAAATTTTTTTTATTATATGGTCTATTCGCATTAATTCATGGTGTGGATTTAAGTGATCAGTAAAACAGATGACATGATCAGTAAAATCAAAGAATAAGTAAAGAAGTCAAAAGTAGACAAAGTGAACCTCTTGTGTTTTCCCCAGGTGAACTTTCTTTTCACCCTCTTGATATGTGATTTGCATGAGGTACAAGCAATTTATGCGATAAACTCGAGAAAAGATAGTCACAAGTTTTTATCAAGTGATCCCATGTAAACATGAAACGCAAAGTCGATGCGTTGAAACGCAGTTTCACAATAAAACGCGTTCACACGCGATTAAAAACCATTCCACAATGCATTCAAACGCATTTTCAATATGAAACGCGTTGAGATGCGGTTAGAAAAAATATCGAAACGCGTCTGGACGCAGTTTTCCTACATAACTTGTTTAAACGCAATCAGAAACAATATGAGCCGTGTCTCAACACGTTTCTAGAAAAAGCTGAACGCGTTTAAACGCATCTTGTTTACTAATTGCATTTAAACGCATTTCAAATATTTTTCAAGTACGTTGGAATGCACTCATGCTTTCGAGCGCGTTTGTATGCGTTTAGTTCTTGTTAATCGGATGCGATTTTACGCAAAAATTGCTGTTCTAGAATAATTAACTACGTGATCGAAATCATCCGTTTACATATATTTTATTCATCTAAACTTCATTAAACTTCTTAATAAAGAATGTCAGGATGATTTTAAAATAGACAAAAGTTCAATCACACATACAGCAAAGAATCCATATTTTTCTAAAGTTTCTTTATATAATAATAAAAGAATATTGTAATAATTTTCAGCTATCCATAACTCTTTTAGCAAATTATACTAAATATTACCAATTAAGTAATATTAAGAACTTTGCATCATATAATCCGACTAAAAGATTATATGAATAATTATTTATTCATTAAATTCTTCGACAAAATTATTTATCATGTGACCGAAAAAATGAAAAAAAGTCATAATATTAGTCGCATGTAGTAGACAATAAAAAAAGATATTATTTTATTAAAAAATAATAAATTTATTTAAAAAGATAAATGAAAAATCATATTATGTGTTAAATATCTTAACTTCGAAAAAAGTACATCTTGTGAAAATGAAGTATTTAATCGATGAAATTCGCATTCAAATATATTTTATTTTAAATAAGAAAAGATTTCAAGCTAGTATAGCTCAGTGGTGTGTATGAACGACTTCTGATCACTGGTTCATCTGTTCAAATCTGATCGTCATCGCTTAAGGTAAAATTCAATCCATATTCCAGGGTAGATTAAGACAATCGAAAAATGTTGATGATGGTGACTCAGTTCGAATCTGAGATGGATTCGAATATATTTTTCAAAATTTTTGGATTTTTTATGAAACGCGTTCAGACGCTTCGAATGTTTCACTGGAGACGCGTTTTTTGCGAAAAATGCGTTTGAACGCAAGTCGAACTATAAACGCGTTCAAATGCGTTTCTAAAAGAATCGCGTGTAAACCCTTCGTTTGTTTCACTGGGGACGCGTTTAGACGCGTTCACTCTTAGCGTTCCACACGCGAATGAAACGCGTTTCAGACGCGTTTTGAGGCAAAAAATATTTACATGGGATGAATCAGATTCAATGTAAAGCTTGAAAAAAACTAAGAGCAGTTCTATATTATTTAAGCATGCAACCATACCCTTGAAGAAGAAATACAAGCGCTTGACACAAAAATTCAAGTGCATCAACAAGAATACTAAGCAACGGAAAAAGATACTCCAGAACTTGAGTTTGCTAAAAATTTCCAAGTCTTGCTTCCAGACATGTCCATAACGCATGACTTTATTGCTAAAAACTCTCATGTATTTCAAGCGCATACCACAAGATGTTTCACTAGAGTTGTTATCTTTTGTCCTCTTCTTTGACCTATACTCATGTAAAAGCCTGATTTCAAAAATCTACTAAAAATCTATCAAATCATACAATTTTAATCAATAATTTAAGTAGTAATAATCATAGCAAAATCAGATTTTAATCAGTTATTACTATTATTGTGATGATGATCGATTTTTGAAAATATTCTAAATCGATTATTATCATAATAATTGCAATAATTGATTTAAATCTGATTTTGCTATGATTATTACTATTTAAATTATTGATTAAAATTGTATGATTTTAGTCGATTTTTGAAATCAATCTTTCTACATGGGTGGTACTTGGAAATTAAGAATGATTCAGATTGGAAAACATCAATATGCACCTGTCCAGCTTTTCTTAAAAACTATATATGCACGCATATCGTCGGGATGGGTATTCGCGCTTAAAACTTTGTAAATCATCAGTGATAGCAAAGACTGTCGATTGGTGAGAAAAGAAAGATTTTAATGGTACAAATGATATTTTCTTAACGTTATTCTATATAATAAACTGATCATTTAAATACTTTTTTACGGGTCATTTCATCTATTTTACAAATCAAATACTTAGGGCGAACCAAAAGTTCGTAGAACGGTGTTTAAAAATCTAAAAATACAGACAGAGTTTTTCTTAACTATTATACGGACGACACGTGATGTTGTTCAGGTCAATCTAGGGTTATCAGGAATCCTCTCAAATAGCCTGGGCAACACCACGTTTCATCTTTATAATAGTTAAGAAAAGCTTTGACTGTATCTTTAAATTTTTAAACATCATTCTACGAACTTTTAGTTCGTCCTAAGTAGAGTTGTTTGGAGTTATTCGAATCACTTTTTAAAAAATCAGCGTATTTTAGCTATTTCTCAATCATTTAACATCAGAGAAAAAACGATGTTCTTATAGATCGATGGTGCCAAGTGTTCTCTATCGAATCATGTAAAACTCTTTTTAAAAAATCAATTTTTTCGATGGTAAAAATGGGGTAATTCAGATCAGTAAGCTATTATATTTGGAGTAATTCGGATCACTCCAGCAGAAATTACTAGAGCTTCACTTTTATATCGTTCTATTAACTAACGGTAACTCGTAATTAAATAAAAAATATACTATTCGCTAGCTCCAAGTCGCTTCTATAGGACTCGAAAAGATCTCGTAAATCCATTGAACTATTGAAATATAGTTTACAAAATGCTAAGACCTACGGAGTCTTTTTTTTATTTTTTAAAAAGTGATCTGAGGTAATTCAGATCACTCAAGCAAAATGTGTTGGGATAATTTGGATCACTGCATCAATTTCTGCCGGAGAGTATTTTGAAATCCTTTAGAACTTTTCCAATAGATTTTCATGAGTTGATTCTCAAGGAAAAGCTGTTCGTCTCACACTTTACTCTATCTTCTCATGTGAAATCAGAAAAAAAAAATAAGCTAATTTGACTGACTATCGTAAGAAATAATGACATGACTAAAAAAGACATTCTTTTTTTTAACTGTCCCCTCTCTTCTTTCGATTATATTTGTTGTTTTTATGATACATCTGAGAAAAAGTAATTTTGACTTTTCACATCACTACAAATTGATATAAAAATGAAATTTCTAGTATGTACTATCAATGTGCTATGAAGCTATTAGTGGAAAAACAATGTTTCCATATTTCGTAAACACTTATTTCTTCGATTTTTTATGCAGAAATTTATCAGAAAATGATTCTAAAAAATAATTGATGTAAAAATATCAATAAAGGAAGTCTAAGACAACATAGCAAGAAATTTTTGCTGTAACTTCAAAACATTAGCTTGAATAAAGTGATATTCCCCAGCAAGATTGACTTCAAATATGATAGTGTTCTATATATTTTTGTTTATAGATAAATTTCAAATAAATATTGTCGTTAAATGTTACTTATGAAAAACTAATTAACTAAATTCTAATTATTTGTCATCACTAATTGAGTTAAGAATATGAAAAGATGTACAAGAAGCTAAGATCATTATATAAAGTTGAACATTTTCCTGCACAACAACATCGAGCACTAGAGCTGTTACATTAATAGGACACCTGATGGATAACGTGTTAGGTTATTGAAGTATTACCATGTGCTGTTTCTGAAATCCCTAGTATGGACCAGTTTTGATGTTTTTTTTGCAATATCCTCACTGATAAACTTATAGAATATGAGTTTTACTAAAAATCTCAAGCTGTCCAAAGGAAATCTTTTTTTTCTGATGATAAATAATTGAGAAATAGATAAAATACGCTGATTTTTTTAAAAGTGATTCGAATTATCCCAGACCGCTGTATTTTGTTGGCTTAATTCATCATATTCTTTTTATAGGATAAATTACCTAATTTAATATATTTTTCTCTACAATGTAATACATTTACATATTATTATGATGAATTAATTTTATCACTTTTACAACGAATGCTAAATTTGGAAAATCTCGATTTGAATCTTTTTGTTTCTCAAAAGAAATTTATTGATGGAAATGATTTGAAGAAAAATGTTGTCAATCATATGTCACGATTGAAAAAATTTACATTTAGTATTTTCTCAAGTTTTCGTCTACGTAATCAAATTAATTTACCATTAAATGAAGAGATTAAACAAACGATTAATGATTTGAAAAATAATCATATTATTGCTTATGTCGATTATTTCAAGAAAAAACAATCTGGGCAATATTTTTTTCATATCCATATAAATTGACATTTTACGATGGTATATCAAATAATTTTCCAGGTGGATTATTCGAATCTGTTCGTAAAATATCATTATTTGATGAACATCCTTTTGAATATGATTTTTTTCTTCGAATTTCTCAATCGTTTCCATTTGTGAGGAAATTGTCTTTAAAAAATTCAAAACCACAAGAAAACAAATTATGCAAACGGTCATACAAAGACAAAGAAGATTTATCTATCATTAAATTTCATTATCTCAGTAATCTAACACTTTATTTCGCTCATGATGATTATATCGAACAATTTTTCGATGACAGCAAAACATCTTTATCAAACACTTCATCTCAACGTCGATTTTGAGCCATTGAAAAGAGTGACATACCATTTTACAAGAGATATAACACGAATTAATTGTACAAAATTGAAATCTTTATGATTAGACGGTTATGGACTTCCTAAATATGCCAGGAACTATTTTCCTTATACAAAAATCTGATTATTAATAATGATTATTAAAATAAAATTGATGTATATAGAGTGTGAATATTAAAATAAAGAAAAAACTTGTTTTATATTCGATTGAAAGCAGTCAAGTTTTTTTAAAATATAGGAACAATAATATGAAATACGTTTTTTAGAATTGAAAAATAAATAGAAAACTTAAGACTTAGAAGAAAAATATGTTAATATGATCCATCGACGAGTAACCATAGAGCAATTGGTAGTTATGCCATACTTTAATTTAAGACGCTGGGTCACCTATGATGTGATGTGTATTAAATAATAAGTTGAAGCATGAAATGTTTATCTTCATTAAAGGGAATAATATATTATATTAATACAAAGCAATTTAAGAATTTTTCAATACAAATTTTAATAATCAGAAAAAGATACAGTAGACGTCGTTTTTGACCTTATATATATGGCGATCTGTAAGAAAACTAAGCGAGTTAATTGTATTTAAAAACTTAATTTTTATGATGAAAAGATTATTATGAGCGTCCGTTATTTGTAGCAAACTATCTAATTTCTATGATATGGTTTTCTAATGTCCATATTTTCTTTATTACGGCCGAAGATGATACCAATCAGCAAGCCACCACTGCAGATGAGGGGTTAAATTTTGGCCGCAAGCAAGTACGAGCCCTATTATCGGAGAAGGAAAATGTTTTGAACTTGTATTGAATAACTATTTAATTTCATTTGAAAACAACAATTTTTATAGGAAGTTCACACGAAATCAAGATTCATTCCAGATTCAATTGGTTTTTTAGAAACTTAATCAGCTTTAGTTTCATGATTAAGGGTATACGTACTCTTTTAAAAAAAAGGAAAAAAATCTCTTTTTTTTTTGTTTCTATTTGATTTTTACGAAAAGCTCTATTATTCAAAAAAACAATTTTCAATATGATCCCAGATTTGCTATAACAGACTGTCCATAGAATCGTTAAAAAACGAACTTTCAGTTTTTTTATATAATGAGATCATGTCTCAAACTTATTTTGCGTTTTTCTCAAAACCAGTTTTTACATACAAAGCAAGCCATTGTACCACGTACAAACCCTCTCTAACTTTGTCCGATCGAGCTGGAATTTCTATTACAGATACTTCCAAGTGTTCTCTAGAAGTAAAATCGACTGTTTTTCTTTCCGACCTTCTGATCCAGTTTTATAGGATTTTGAAAGTCAGGATAAAAGTTCTGATCAGAACCTTTAGGTATTTTTTTGTCAAAATGAAGAAAGTGAGATTTTCAAAAACGTTCAAAACTACCTCTCAGATATTGTCGTATATATTTCCAAAAAATTTTCAGTTTAATCGGACAAAGTTTGATGGCACTACTGTGCCAAGATGAAGTTCTATAGAAAACCAGAGTTTTCCAGAAAAACCGATAAAAACCCGCTGAAAAAAATTTTTTCTTGACCACGTATCTCGTTATTTTAGGTGTTCTATCTCTGATAGAAATTTCAATCGGATTGGTCGTACTGTCTTTGCGATCGAGAAAGGGTCAAAAAAGAGGGGGTAGCCTAATACGTTTGTTCTTTAAACAAGAAGACAATTAATTATGTGAAGGTTTACTTATCTCATACATACACTTACATCATTTAGTACTCGTTTAGAAAAAAAAACGAAACAGAATCTATTTACATGCACTGTTTATTTGGAGATAGACTCATATATGTAAAAATACAATTTCCAGAGATAGCCAATAAATAAAGAATTCATCGTACTACAAGGAACAAGGTCAGAAAAAGTGTCATTGATGATACATTTTAAGGAGATGACATGAACAGCATTATCTTTCTTTGATACATAAGTTTTGATCAAGAAGAAACTAGCCACTACTAATTACGCCGTATCGTCGAAAATTTTGAGCTGTTGCCGGCAAAATATCTATTAAATTTTTGAAGACAACTTTTTCCCAGAGCTTTATTTTGCATTGACTGTCTGCGAAATATTTAGCTCCTCTAACTTCTAAGAACTATCGAAAGCCGTGTTATCCGATATGTTGAATATATTCATCCAAGTTCAAATAATGTGAAATAATCCTGAGCGAACAGTTAAAGAAAAAATTCAGCCTGGCAAGTGAAGTGAAGGTTTTAATAGAGATTTTTTACAATGTATTCGGTTTTTGTACTGTGCAGTCTATGTTAGTTTTGTACATAGCTTTGTAGATGGTTAAAGAGAGAAATTTAACAGGGAAAGCAAGTAGTGCTATTATTGAGTGGACATCTGCTATTTTTTAAAATCAAAGATGATATGAAAATGAAGAAGTTTTGCGTTCTTTTGACTTACAATTGATTTGGAAACGGGTGTATAGAGCGATAATGATGTGAAGGAATTATTGAATGATACATATTTTATTCTTCTTCATGTCTAATGAAACCTTGTGAAGTTTGATGAAGTTTCTTTAGCTTTAAATTTTGAAATCTACAGTTTTCTCTATGCTTTTTTTGAACTTTAGGAAGTTTGAAAGCTGGTTGTTTTTCTTTCTGTCGAAGTCTTCGAACAATCCATTTCTTCTTTTTTCAAATTCATGCTAATTTCTTTTGCTTTTTTAAATTTAATTGAAGAAAGTGATTCATAAACAAATTAAATTAGAAAAAGTTTGTCAATTATGCATTCTTGCTAATCTACTGTACGATATGCATGTCTCTACACTTTTGTTGTTATATTTTGTGAAACTCATATATTTTACAAAATAAAATAGAGAGTGTGAGTTTTAAGTCGAAGTTTTCCGACTCTCCCCCCCCCCCCCCGCCCTTTACAGACCATAGCAACTATGGTCAAAGGTCATTGAGTGTAAATCACTCTAGCAACCACAGACAGCAAGCACTAGACTCCTTATCTATGGTTTCTTAGTGACAAAAAAAGGCGCCAAATGGCACTGACATGGTTTCGACTGTTCTAGGAGACTCTAGAACATTCTACAATATTTGAAATTCTTTCTAGAACTATAAATACTTGAAATATGTTTTCGAATGTTCTAGATAGCGCCGCTTCTGATTGTTGTGCAGAAAAACGATTATATGGTAGATATCGAGGATGATGGATACTGGCACATAGATTTATCACAATCATCATATGACTAACTGTTAGCGTCCAAATAATGATTCACTTGACGCTAAACGGAGATTAAGATTGTCCTTCTAGTCTAACTGGCTTAGGACATCTGTCCGGATAGCAAAAGGTGTGGGTTCGAATTCCACGAAGGTCATCTTTTTCTCCTTTCTCTTTCCTTTTCGCTGATGCCCACCAATGACTCATATATGATGCTAACAAATAGCACAAAATCCTGCTGAAAAGGCTCTTCCGATTAAACTTGATTATTCTACGATAACATCAAAACTATAAATGGATTCATAATTTATAACTTATGGCAGAAGAATAAAATCTAATTATTAAAAATTTTTATTGGACGAGCAATGCCATCGAATAACGGTTAAATTATGATCAGTTAATATTAAAATTAAAACTATCAATTCGTTTAAATTTTTATTTTATTGAAATATAATCTAATCTTACCAGTAACTTTTCTTCGCTAGTAAGTCAATGATTGTGTCAATGGATATAATTTTCATTGCTATTTATTTTCTACCTTATAAAAATTTTTATAACTCTGAAGTTTCATAGTAGAAATTATGCGTTTATATATACGTACATATCAATCCAACTTAATTTATTAATGGTGAAAATTGCTTGACACAAAGAGATTTATGAAACATAAGCGCGCATCAGAACACTATCTTATTTGAGTCCAACGAGAAAACTGAAAGCTACTGTTGGATTTTGCTCCATTTCTTGTAATTATAAAAGAACAGGTCAACAATGATTGTAACTTAAACTAAATGTAATCTTGAGTACAAATCCGACTAAACTTCGAAATTAAGCATATAAGGAAATCTTTTTCTCTCTGTTACAGCATTATCTCTTACTAATCTTTATCTTTAAGATATAGCTCGTTTTGATGGGTTCCTGTTCTAATTAACAAAATTAATTAATTAGAATTTCATTTTATTGATAAATCCATGCTACAGGATTTTGAGCGCCTCAGAAGACTTTCACGACTATTCATTCATCGCTTTGTTTTGCTGAAGTTTCTTTTTTAAATATATACCTGTATTTTGCTGCCATTCTAGCTATCTTTCGTAATGCGTTTGGAGAAAAGCTCCATTAAACACTCATTCATTTTTAGAAATTCTTGGGAAAACTCTAGAGTCTATTGTAGAAATCCTGGAAAGCATCCTAGAAGATATTTTCACATTTTAGAGGAGGCACTAGAAGCTATTACAGAAATCATAGCAGTCTTTAGGATGCACTGAAAAGTGCTGAGCGAAGGTCTAAATTACGCGTGAATATTCTAGGATAATTCCTAGATGTTATTGTAGAAATCTTAGCATAGTACCTTGGTACTATGAGAGAAGTTTTAGGATGATCCCTAACAAATGTTAGGTAAAGCATTCAGAAATCTTCTAAAAGTCATAAAAGCAAAAAGCCTTTTGTAAAAACTTTAGATAACCTTTGAGAGTTCAAAAATCTTAACAGAAATTCTAAGACTCGCTAAAGGATATTTATCATAATCCATGATAATTTCTCATTATCAGATATGCAACAAGCTGCAAAAGCTTACGATAGAGCCTCGTAAACCTACAACAAAGCATCGAAAGTCTACGAAAAATCTTCTATGAGGGCCTAAAGAGAAGTTGATGTTCAAAGCAATGTGAGAGGAAAAGACGCTTTCGGTTCTACTGACAAAGAATTATACTAAGCAGTTCTCTTTTTTACTTACTGTTAACATGGCGATAAACGGCCCATAATACTGTGTCTACCAAACTGATGCCCCACGACATTTATGCAGCCGTGATAACATCGTTTTTAGTCGTTTACATCGACGTAAACTACCGTTTACGATGGTGTTACGATCGTCGCAATGAAAGATCTAGAGCCCTTCGTGAACAACAATAAGGGCATGCATCAAAGGCGATACAATAGCTATCGGCCAAATCTACGACGACCAATCGGCCACGGCCAAGCTGTCAAACGCAGCACTTGTCATGACACCAACGACCAGCCAAGCTAGAAAAGCTTTGAATGTTTAACAGCGAATAGGTACATCGACAATTGAGCTCCGAATATAAAGAAGAGACTAGAGAACACAAGAAAATATATTTATTTGAATACAGTAACATTTATATCAAAAATTGGACAGATTTTGCTCTTTTAAAGTACATGAGATGAACGTAACAGATGTCTCATAACGAATGAGCAATTTTTATATTTCTCTTTTTTATCATCCAGCGCGTTTATCTTAAAAAAGGAAATGTACTACAAAATGCAGCGGGAAAAGCTGTATAACTTACATGAGACCACTTGTTTTTGAAAACAATGACAGTAAACTTTACTGTGTCAATTGTAGAGTTTTTTACGTCACACCTTGTAGTATTTTTTGTTTTAAAAATAAACGTACTAAACATGGAAGAAAAAGAAATACAAAAGCTGCTTATTCAGTATGGAACACTCGTTAGTTATATATTACATGCTTGATTTGAACTAAAACCGATCTATTTGTAGGCTGGAATGAGGAACGAATGCATGAATACATGAGAAAGATAGACATCATAAAATAAAGAGTGTTTAGAAGACCTGGAGAAGATAATACGAAGATATATAACGAATACAGTGATGGCTCAATTGTTGGCCCACTTACAGCAACATTGCGAATGGTTTCCATCAATATATTCATCAAACTGTCAACTACTCGCAGAATATCGTCGGCTCTAATACCTTAACACATAAACAAAACATCGAAAACATATGAATGTGTATGAAATGAAAAAAAAAGAAATTATATAGGCAAACATGTCTCTCTTCTTCATACTTATCTGATCGAATTTATGTGACATCGACGTTTTGAAGATCGAATATTTGAAAATCTCGTTCGTGCTATTGAAGAAAAATATCATGTAGAATTCTTTCTTTTTCTTATGATAAATAGTTTATACGGAAGTTTACGACATCTCTGATGAACGGCATTTTAATTGATGGAGCAAATACTCCAATCATTTTTTTTCCTTTGTCTTCTTCTTTCATACACATAAACAATGGGATGTGTGCATATAGTGTAACATCATTAGAAACGCTACTACAGTTTATGGTTTTTTCAACAATAATTTGATTCTATAATTTTCGTTATATTTTCAACAACAAGTATTTATAAAACAATGGGTAAGAGAGGATGTATGCTTGTAGTATTCATATTGCTGAAACTCAGTTATCAAAAAATTTAATCAAATGTAATTTCGAATGTTGACCTTCCTCAGATAATCTTCTTAGAAATTTGTTATATTTCTGCATATCTATAGAAAGATGCCAACTCTTTTATGGAACTTTAGATGTTAAATATGAAATAAAAGTTAGTTGGTATTAATTAGATTCTGCTGATACTCCATAATGTTTGTTAAATTTAACAAGTATTTATATAAGTAGTCACTTTTGATATATTCTATTGATAATGAGTAAGTTATCAGATCATCTAAAGATGTTGAGTTATAGTTTATATGTAAATCTGTATAATAGATTTACTCAACTAATCTTCGTTGATTTTCAATGTAGAAAAAACAATTAGAGAAAAGCTAAATTATATACGAAAGCACATATGCAAAAAAGAACAGTTTCCTTTATCAATGAATTAAGGATAAAGGTATTTTATTAGAGAGAATTTCATTTGATTTTTCTTACCTCATTGTATTGATAAGTACAGCACTACATAGTTATAACCTATAAGCTAATCGAACGTTAATTGAATTCATATACAGACAATCAATAAAGAATGTACAACATATCACCTTTTTTTTTTCCAGATCAGATAGTTATAATACAAGCAAATATGGTTAATATAATGAACTCTCTTTACAGAATTGTATTTTTCTAAAATGAATTATAAAGCTTTTAAATATGAGTTGCATAATATTGATAGATAAAATTAAATCATTCATTAAACTAATAACACTAAATTGATTTATTTGTTACAGATAACTTACAATTATTCTAGTGAGTTTAAATAATTTATATGTGATCTTCGTAAGACATCATCGATGACGACAGCATGACATCTTTAATAAAAAGAAAAAGAGTGCATAGAGGACGTATATATGACAACAACTGTGCTTACGGAAGAATTTGCAATTATGTCACGACACAGTGAGAATATTAAACTCGATAAAAATAATTCATTTTGTAGTTTATTGCATGAACTTGTGTCCGTTGTCGGAAAGGTACAGAGCATATAATTAAACAGTTTTCTTACTTTGATTTATAACGGATGTTCCAGAATTAATGAGCATTTCAATATTTTATAATATCTCTTTTCATTTTCTATAAAATAATATATTGCTTATTAACGTAAATAATAACTATTATCTTTCAAAACACTTAAATTATACAATTTCAAATAGATAGTTTTGCCAAACAATTTTTGTAAGTCATTCTTGATGAAATAAGCGAATTTGTCCTAAACTAAATATTTCGATAAAGTGTAATCTAGACTAACTGATGGTTAATAGTAATTGTTGATGATATCAAGACAAACTTGTCCCAATATCATTGTTGTATTAAAGAATAAATGCAAGGATTTTTCAGCGTTGTACAGAATTGTCTAATATTTTTCGAAGACCTCATTAAAATATTTTAATGCCACTGAAAGAAAGTTTCAGACACATGAAGCATGACATAAGACACGTTGATTGAAAATGATCATCAATATCACATAGGATAGTTCAGCATAATAGTAAAAAATTCTTGGTATGAAGTAATTTGCTTCTTGTATAATCTTCAAAAATAGCAACAAAAAAAAATGAATGCCAGATCAGAAAATATCGAGATATTATCCCTTAAGCAATATCATAACACGTGAAGCTATACCACAAAAAAAACATAGAATAAAGGAAGAATGTGTATGTAATGCAGAACTAACGATGTAAGAAAGCACGAGATGAAACGAAGGAATCATGTGTATAGCAGTAACACTCATATTTTTTAGTTCATGTAACAAAAGCATTAAAACAACTTTGTCGCTTTCATCGGCAATCATCAATTAATCTAGATTAAACTCCATCGAAATATTTAATTTAGAACAAACTTGCTTATATCAATAGTTGAAAAACATATTATATCTTGTAGATATTGTCCAATATGTTTAGAAATATACATATTGAAAGCCTCTCTATGATGATGTTGGGACATTTTCCTTTTGTTCTTCTATCATATCTACAGATGAATTTTTCCTTTTCTGTCATATGTATTCGTTCTTCCTGTTCTTTTTTCTTCTTTCGTTTCTTTGTAGCCATTTAGTTCATTGTTTTACAATAGATTTTGAACCTCTGTTCACCACAATTATATATCGAACGATACTTTTAACAAGGAATTGGAACATCTTATCAAAAGCGACTTAAAAAAAGGTTATTTTGCAAAATTATTTATTTGGAACTGTTCAGTTCAAATATGTTTTAGAAAATAATGTTTGTTAGTCATGTTAGTAGGTTGAATACCATTTTAAGATAAATCTTTGGAAAAAAAATTAATTTTAAATAAACGAATATTAGAAGACGTTCATTTGTTCTGTAGCATCCTTTATTTAAATAGATGTAAGTTTGAAAAGTGAAGCAAATATTAGAGATGTCATTTTTGACTTTTATTTCCCGAAACTGAAAACGCAAGATCTGTTCCCGCTTCTACAAATTTAGGAGCATAGATACATTTCTTGATTGTTTAATTAAACAACATAACAAAAACTTTCTTTTATTAAGTTACAAGTGATGTTGTTTATCAATACTTATTTAATTAGAATCAATACGAAAAACATATATTTCCTATTTTAAGTACAAAATTTGTAAGAAGATCAAAGCCGTATTTATAATTAATAAACTAAAAAAATGAAATAAGCAAATTTTCAAAATATATAGACTCTTTGTAATCATTTCAATTTGTATTATTTTAACTATTAATCATTAAGTTAAACTTATTATCCACGAATGAAAAGTTAGAAACTCAAATTAGAATTTATCGAATTAATTGTTTTTTTTTAATTGAATTCCTCGAAAAATAGAAATAGTAAATGTAGATGAATTAGCAGAAGCATTTTGAAGTGTTCTATTCGCAGTTTGACATAGTTTTCATCATCTTGACACTGATCTTGAAGGTACACATAGGAAACGAAAAATACATAAGAAACTGAACAATGACAAGACAAAATATTTATTTTAATTTAAAAACTAAAAAACAATACGAAAGAGGTGAAAAAAAGGTCAAGATAAGCAAATTGAAATATACACGTACTGAATATATTAAAAAGTGCATGATGAAAAGGTCATCAAGTACAAAATCATAATATAAATGATGTTAAATTTCTTATGTTAAAATTGTAAGTTTTTGACTTGAAATAAAATTATCAATCGATATACAAATTAAGTAGTATCAGAAATTTAAAAAACAAATTTTGAGCTCGTTGTTTATTGAAGTCAGGAACATGAAAAGTTGATTCGGAGTTCTAGGAAGTAAAAGACGTATTGAATTCTCCGTTCCTTAGAATAGGGAATATGAGGTGAGTTTCCATTCTCGAAACCATGAATCCTTAGCAGCTGTAAATAGAAAAAAGATAAGAAAACATGTGCAAACACCTTAGCATGTTGAAAAAATGTTAGAAAATCCAGTATGAAATGCACTCCCATTCCTGGAGAATCGACCGTTCAAGAATAAGAATGCTGGCATACTTACCTTGCAGGATCACTTGGTCCAATTATTTCAAAATCATTATCATATGAAAAGAAAGCTCTTCACTGGATGTTTCATGATACCCCTTCCGAGCAACATTTAATTTTACATTCTGAAAATACCGAACTAAATGATCTCATATTTAGATTATAAATCACAGGTATATGTAGAGTTTGTAACAAATGTCTAATAATATGTGAAACTAGACAAAAATACGATGTTAGTAATAAATTTTCAGTTTCATGATTTTGACATTTTCCTGCAACAATATCAGAGGAGAATTTTTACTCAGCCTTAAACATTACAAGATATAGAAAACAGATAAAGTCAAGAGCTTGAAGACCAAGATCCTATCGTTCTCTTTGACAGTTACCAATAATGAGTAACTTTTCTCGTTTTATGCCAGAATCCTATGAAGAACATACATATTTTTGTTTTAGACGTCTTATCATCAAAGAATCAATGGCTTGTACATATTCTGGAATCAATCTCTTTTTTCTAAATATTCATCATCGCATTGTATTTTTGGTTTTACAATAATTGACAATTTATTGACTGACATTTTGCGTTCGTCACCATGGAATTTTTCACTCAATTTCTTCCTTTATTAATATTGCCGCTCGTTCTCTATTTCGTTATTATTGCTCTTCTCAAACTTCGTCGACCGAAACGTTTATACATTTGTCCGCTCGATTCACTACCAGATGCCTATAGTTCTCTTCTTCCTACCGATTTCTACACCAAACCGCAACAGCTAGGAAACAATGATGGTGGTTATGTATATCCTAGTGATCCTGCTACGGTATTGCAACAGCTACGAACGGTAGTAGCCACGCTTCATTCGCAGCAAGCACTCACATCGCTCGATCCTTATAATCTCATAGTTATTCATGAACGTTTGGCCTACACAAATAGCAATGATTTAGTAAATTGGTTTACCGTTCAGTTCAATTTATTTACGGGTTCTGTATCTGCATTAGGGACTGCTACTCATGCAGCACTGGTGCAAGATGCACGAGAACTGAAGAAACTGGGATGCTTTGCATTAACAGAAAATGGTGCCGGGGTGTTGTCGGGTTTACTTTGTGAGACTATTGCATATTACAATCAAGAAACAAAGAAAATTATAATCCACACACCAAACGAAGAGGCTAAAAAGTGCTGGATTTCGTATGCTGGTAATAGTCAAATTGAATATGCAGTAGTGTTTGCAAAATGGTGTCAGGCTAGTAGTGTTAATGGTAGCAAACAAGTATTCATAGACACTAGTATTGGTAAATTATTTCGGACACCTCATGTAGTGGCCATTGTGGTGCAAATCCGTAGTAATGGTATTATTCTACCTGGTGTATGTATTAAAGAATGTTATACTCGTTGCGATTTTCGTTCGAACTCTTTTGGTAGTCTTACCTTCACCGAATTTAGTACCGAACCTGAAAACTTGCTTGATCGATATTGTTCGTTGGATACTATAACCGGAGCTCTCCAGGTAGCTGACAACTGTCCAAAATTGTTCTTCAAATTGTCCAATCGGCTATTAGTGGGTCGATTGTGCTTATCAGCTACTGCACTCGTGTGTGCTAGAATGGCACTGCAGCTTGTTATCACCAAAGTGTATCAAAGTAAACGATGCCAGTTTTCGTATATTACTGATCACCTACGAATTATGGTGCAACAAGTTTGTGAAATGGACTGCTATTTTCGCCGATTGATCAAACGTTTTCAAATTGATCCGTCTACTACTAACAATACTGAGGAACTCTTAGAGAAAAGTATTGATGAAATTCTTTTGATCAAAGCCTATATTCCACCGTTATGTCGATCTATTGTTGGCAAATGCCGTGAACTGTTCGGTGCAGAAGCATTATTGGCACACACCCGTATAACAGAGAGCCACGTCGGTTGCTACGCAAGTTGCCTGGCTGAAGGTGATTCGGTGGTAATGGCACAAGCATTTGTTGGTCAATGTATGCGCAAATACAAGCACTTATCACTTCGTAACTGGCGTTTATTGTGGCTCATGGTCAAAATTCTAGTTATGATACCGGCACATAAACGTATAAATTATATAAATGCGCATCAGACTGAGGTGATGGCTGCGTTTCAACAGATTGCTGATGGAATCTTTCAAAATCAAGGAATTCAATCTAATTTGCAGGGTATTGCTGTACCCATAACTAGAGCTTGAAGTTCAAAACATTTATGCATGACTTTAACTCAAAACTTATCTATCAATTTTGCTTTTTGTTTTTTTTTGTTTTTCATTAACTTTTTGTTTCGTAATGAATTCTTATAATCTTCAGCGTCGATCTTTGATTTGTAAAATTAATATAATTTGCAGGATAATGTATGACGACATCTTGTTTTAAAACGATTATCACTACTATGACTGTCAAAATAAGAGATTCAAATAGTGTGAGTATAATAACTCCTGAATGCAAGCATCTAGCAACAAAACAGTTTTCTCCTTTGAAAGCAACAATATGAGTAAGAAAATATACTATAACAAAAAAAACTTTGCAAAAATTCTTTAGGAATTTCCTAAAGATTTAGCCAAGGGGAATATAACTGCTTTAAATCAACTGAAAATCAAAACTTATTTGTATAAATCACTTAAAACTAATTATTTGAATTCCTACGATTTTTCACAATTTCAAAATAATATCAAAGTAACTATTTTAATTTCACTAATATTTAAGAATTTCCAGTAGGATTAACTAAATGGGAGAAAGTCTGACTTGTATACATTTATTGAATATTCATTTTGTATTGTAAAATGGAGGAAATCAACTTATTTGTATTCTGAGAAATCATTATAACACGTTAAGCTTGTAAATAATGATGAGATCTGATTAAATATTATTATAAACTATTAAAGTGATGTAGAAAAAAAATTAATTACGATAAAGTTAGCTGAGACTAACTAAAGTATACCTTCTCAAATGTTATTCTTGGATAATTATAATTATTTGGGAGAATCACGAGGAAAAAAAGCATGGGAAGTATACAATCAAATAATTGATATTGTTATTGTGATTGAAGCAATAATAGGTGATGTTCTTCTTCGTATTGCTAATGACCTTTCTTTTAGTATAAAGTATTGTAGTTTAAGTTTTCGTTTTCAACAGGGATCAGCTGGATTTATTCTTGGTCTGTTTGTACTTTTTTTTATACTATTTGGTAATTAGCAATATCATATGCTCATCACCTTTATGTTGTACCATTACTAAGTGTTTCAAGTACATGTACTTTGATTGAAACTATTTATGTTCAAGAACTTTCTATTCCTTGAATATTTTTTGTACTTATTCCTCGGTCAATATTTCATCCATTACGAATATTACTTTCTCCAGGACGAGATATTTCTCATGATGAAATTATTCATAAATTTGAATTTCTGTACAATTCTTAACATATTAATAACGAAGTATAAGTTGAATTGATTTATTTTATTAATATCGATTTCATATTGTATGAAAATAAAGCTGGATTTTGTTGGACTATATTAGTTAAGAAAAATAAATCGGATCAAATTTTTTTGTAAGTTTTTAAAAGATTTTTATTCTAGTAGTTGAAGAGCGATCAAATAATACCAAAAAAAGTAGAGCAACATTTTCTCTATTACTACATAAAAAAGAAGATCTTTTAACTTTTCTATAAAAAAATAAGATAATGATAACATAACTTTTGAATTGTTCTACGTAACAAATTGTTGTCAATAAGAATAGATTCGCCATACAATTCAAAAAACAAAAAATTAATTATTGAAAAATATTGTCGTAATATCTCTGCCGAACAATAAAGAGACTATCTTAACAATATCATTCTGAGTAGTACATTTTTTTCTCAAGAAAGATAAAAGGTACAAACATACATTAAAAAACTTCGCAGTTTTGTTTTTACATTGCACTCAACATCTTTCTATGCTTTTGGTAGTTCAATTGAACTTTATCTAGTGTTAATATATACAATTATCTTTTTGTCATATATAATAGTTATGACGTATCATTAATATTCGTAATCATTTAAAGTTGTATTCTCACTACTCTTATCATTCATTAAGATTATGACAGAATATTTTTAAATCGTATTTTCTTTTACACTTAATTACTATCGCCTAAAACCTTAGGATTTTAATCCTCTGATTTATTCATGTTATGTCTTTTTTCTTCAATAGATTCCATAAAAATCATATGACAAAAAGTTATCAGTATCTTATAAAATCAGTAAGCTAATGTCCAATCTTGAGGGTGAGAGTACAAGTTTATTTAGAGTTTCAATGTCAATTTTACAGATCTTTTCTTTTCTTTTAATTATACATCATACAAGGGTTTGTAAAAGTATATTAAGAAAATAATAAAAGATCTAAATTCTATAACAAAATAATTAATTTTACGGAGTCTGTTATATGAGCATAATTCATCTTCTAGTCTTGACAATAAGAAATCTGAGGTGCTAATAAAACATTCCTGCTGAAAAGGAAAAAACCTATAGCATTACATAATTAACGTCAAATGCGTTATTTATATTAAACAATAATATAAATATGTGAACAGATCTTTCTTATCTTTCTATTAACATATGAATAAACTTTATCTGACTGGTTGTTATTGTTCATAAAAATATGTATAAATAAAGTAATACATAATCTAGTTTAATTTAATACGTTAAAAATGGATGTTTTTCTAAGGCGAAACAAAAGAGATAAAAATCAGAAGTTTCATGTATAGTTTTTATAAACTTTTCAAATATGTTTAGTTGACGAAAAATTTACAAGAAAATTAACATAATTGTCTTGTTGTTGATGATTTTTTTGACAATAAAAAATAAGTAATGATATTACTATTTTCTATCAAAACAAATATAACAGAAAGTATCATAGAAAATCCATATGACATGAAGCTTTCTGAAATTGTTTCAACAATGAAAATCTGTTTCATTCTAAGCAATTTCTTATTCTTTTAAAATGACTAGTACAATATTATTATCTTCTTATTAAAAATGAATTATTATGCGTGACTTATACAAAGCAAATGCGATGTTGCTTGTTTTATCTATTTTCACTTCTAGTGAAGAAAGAGTTTATTTTTATCAAATTTATTTGGCTAATCAGTTCCAAAAATTTGTCTTAAAATGTACCAAAATTTTATGCAAGATCGATCCGTTAGATTCCCTACTATTATTAACGATAAGATATAAATTTATTTTAGACAGATTAATAGCAAATTATTTGATGTTAGCTGAATTAATGAAGATGGATCATCAAAAAGTATTGTTGATGGAGACATATTTAAAACAAAATTTTACTTCATATATTCTTTAAAACAAATAGTTCTATTTTGTGTACTCAAGAAGTGAATACACTGTAGAATCGATCAGTGTGTCTGTTTGTGTGACCGTTTACATGACAATTTTTGAAAGGAAAATCTGATCGTGATGAAAGCTTCTATAGTTTCGTCTCATCAATATCTTGGTTGAGAAAAGATGATGAGAATGATTTGTCAAGTTATTGCTGAGTTATCGTAAAAAAAATCATTATTCCCTACGCTTTTCTATGTGAACACTTACCTATGCTGGTTTTCGTAAAAAACTTTTCCTCTCATAATCAAATAAAATCCTAATTATTATATAATTTTCGATCGAAAATTTCACGAGCTATAAAATAGTGTATAAAACATTAAGAAACAAGACGGATAAGTCTTCATTGTAAAGATAATTTCTCTCATTAATTGAAAAGTAAATTTCCATCTTTCGATCATACAGAATAGTACTTCGAAATTTTCCACGGCGGAGAACTCGAATCGAAGCTTCAGTCCTCCAGAAATCCTATTCGTTGAGCAGTAACCAAGATACATCAAGTTTTACCAGAAGAAATTCGCTAGAATGACTCACCTAGCTAGTTCACTTTTTGAAGTACACATAACACTCAGATTTTAATTCGATGTCTCCATATTTATTTATCATTAAAAATGTAAAATAAAAAGAAAGAATCTTAACAATTAAGTCATATTTAATTGGAAAAGTCCTAAAGAGTTCATCACATCCTTCCCACAGTCTAAATCTTGACATGATTGTCTTTATCAGCAATACAACACACGTTAGGTGAGATTTATGCTTTATTTTCTATGCTTAACGAATAGTTGAAGTATGATTTATTTTTTTCATAAAAGTTCTAAATGTCCTGGCATAAGATTTATATGCAAATCAAGACTTTTTGAAACAACTGTTGTATTAAGATTTTTCCTCCAAATCATAATATTGATAGCAATACTGCTCGTCTATTTGGATTTTACATCTTCGTATTATATTTGCTTTACTGAATTAAAGACTATACACATAATTCACTAATAGAATTAATCATAATTCATCTGCTAGAACATTAGAAAAGATAAGATAAGTTTTTCATATATGACACAGTATGTGAAAAAATGTACTTAACCATCTGTTCTTTTTATCATCACATGACTATATGACAACTAAATGACAGAGAATATTCGAAAGACAACTGAAATTCATTTTTTTTCTCATATCATGCTACGTCAGTTAAAGCTTTACAAAGTTTTTCAATGAAATAACAAATTTTCAGCATTATCTTTGCATGGTAATATGAGTATGTGAAACTTTTAATACATATATAAATGCACATAACTATTTCATTTTCAATAAGTCGTATTTCCTCGACAAGCAAAAATAAAATTATCATTACACGCAACAATAATGAAAGTGGGTATCGCTCTTTGTGTTCTTTTCGTAAGTGCTTATTGTGCACCTATGCTTAATGAACAACTTGGCAATCAATGGAATTTATTTAAACGTGTACATAAAAAACAATATAATTCAATTGAAGAAGAAACTGCTCGGTATATTATTCAATATTATATCATTAAGAAATTCAATTTGTTACTTTTTTGTTATTTTCTAGTCGAACCATTTGGGAAGCTAATCTTGCTAAAATTGAAAAACATAATCTTGAAGCTGATATGGGTATTCATACATATACATTAGGAATGAATCGATTTGGTGATTTGGTAATTTATCTCTTATTTATAAGCATTAAATATAAAAATCTATGAATATTTATTTATTTAGCCTCATGAAGAATTCAAAAAACAAATGAATGGATTAAAAATCACAGTTGATAGTGAAACAAATGATTTCGATCGTCATACATTTTTAGCTCCATCAAATGTTGCTATTCCAGATGCTGTTGGTATGAATTTTATATTTTATCAAAAATATAAAAACTAAATAATGAAAATAAATTTGATAGATTGGCGTAAAGATGGTTATGTAACACCAATTAAAGATCAAGGACAATGTGGATCATGTTGGGCTTTTTCAGCTACTGGTTCACTTGAAGGACAACATTTTGCTAAAACAAAACAACTTGTTTCACTTTCTGAACAAAATTTAGTTGATTGTTCAGGTAAATTCGGTAATATGGGTTGTGATGGTGGTTTAATGGATTCAGCTTTTCAATATATCAAAGCTAATCAAGGTATTGACACTGAACAAAGTTATCCATATGAAGCTCGTGATGGTAAATGTCGATTCAAAAAAGAAAATGTTGGTGCTACTGATACTGTATGTTTAATATTTATTTAAAATTTTGAAATTTAATAATTTATATATTATTATAGGGTTTTGTTGATATTAAACATCAAAATGAAACTGATCTTCAAGTTGCTATTGCTACAATTGGTCCAATATCAGTTGCTATTGATGCATCACAAGATTCATTTCAATTTTATAAATCAGGTGTTTATAATGAACCAGATTGTTCATCAACAGAACTTGATCATGGTGTTTTAGCTGTTGGTTATGATGCAACAGGTACACATGAATATTATATTGTTAAAAATTCATGGGGAACATCATGGGGACAAAAAGGTTATATCTGGATGACTCGTAACAAGAAAAATCAATGTGGTATTGCTACTATGGCTAGTTATCCACTTGTTTAAATGCAATCGAGGATTTATACGACAAGAAAATAGAGAAATATAAACTTTCTAATATTTATTTAATAAGATTTTGCTAATCTTGTTATTTGATAATATATATTTAAAATAAAATTGAAATATTGTAAAATTAAAGTTAAGAGAACGCAATTGAAATTGCATATCAAGAAAAAAAAATTATCAGTGCTCAATACACTATCAATAACTGTGAATTGAATCTTTATATCATTATCGGTCTACACTATCGAATGTAGATAATGTTGATTAAGATGAGAACATCATAATCAAAAATTTAAGCTTTGATAAATGCTTCGATTTCTTATGTAGGGTGTTCAGAAAGCGACTCCACAAGGAAAAGTTTGAATACATTTCTCTGTTATATTTCGATCAAATGGACTGATATTTTTACTACTGATAAAGGAGTAAACATAGTTCATATTTATAAGGGAAACTTTGTCAAAAATTGTTTTGAAGTAGTACCAACCAACTTCAACAAAAAAATGCAACATTTTCTGAGGTATGCAGAAACTAAAATTGCAGTTTGTCGATAGCAAACTTTTTAGATTAGACTTGGTAACAAGACATGTATCTGCAGTATAAGTATGAGAGCAAGCAACACTAGTATGAAGTAGTAATCGAAAAAATTAGATGTCATTCGTTCTTGGATAAGAAAATAAATGCATTGGTTTTTCATAATTCGGAAAATGTTGCATATTTTTGTTGAAGTTAGTTGTACTACTTCAAAACAATTTTTGACAAAGTTTCCCCTATAAATATGAACTATATTTACTTCTTTATCAGTGGTAAAAATATCAACCGATTTGCTCCGAATATAACGGAGATATGGGTTCAAACTTTTCTTTGGGAAGTTACTTTGTGGACACCATGCATAAAAGATTCCTAGACCTAATGAAGTTTGTCCTTTCTAATACCAACAACTCCGATCTCCGTGACTTGAGTCGCCGAAAAGTCATTCAAAAACGGTTACTACTTTCATGTATTGAAATGGATAGTGGTGTCATTTGAATTCAGCGAAATATCATATTTGAAAGCAGCAGAAAAAATTGACTCGATCTATAATACGTTTCAAATTGTTGTTACGACTTTTTTTTGATCAAATTTTTACTTCTTGTCATGCAAAGTATGATATTACAGTAAGAGAGGGTGAGGAGAAATCGACGAAATATCGACAACATGAAAAAATTGATATTTTGACCTAAACCAACCGGACTCATCATCGTTGTTGTCTTTATAACTCTTCGAAACTCTTTCAGATAGAGCAGAAATTTTGGACATTTAGGTTTTCAAACATCATCTTACATTTGGTGTCAAATGATCATGTGGGTGGTAGGCTCGTGGATCCTCTCTTAAGTACAATTGGTCTTGGCTTAATTCCACCATATCTGATCGAAAATACGTGGACAATGGCTATGAATCAAACTACACCAATTCATCCACATATATTTCGTTTTATTAAACTTCTACGTGATGAAGATTTGTTTCAACAGCACCAGACTGAACTGGTTTCTCTTCTCAAGAAACATATCAAGGGTTAACTTACTGATTTAGAATTATTAATTCAATGTAGTAAAGCAGTTAAGACAAAATTAGTTGTAAAATAAAAATATGCTGGTTTCTCTCTCTCTTTTACATTTACGTATTGTATTTATATATCGACATGTTGACAATTATTTTCTCTTACATGCAGTCCTCACTAATTGCAACTGAAAGCATAAGGATCGAAATTAGATAATACTGAACGGAACCGATTCGGATCAAATAAGGGACTACCCCTTAGGTTGATGTGTTTCTTATAATTTTTATTTCAGTACAATGAATAATGTATAGCTTATAAACATATAGATACATTTAGATGAAACAACAGCAATAAAAATTTAGAGGGTCTTGAATGATGTTTTTTATATTTCTTTAACAGTTTAATATTGAGAATTTCTTCGTTGAAAAAAACAAAAATTAGATGAAAAGTTAAATGCTCATTAGGATTAAAACTAAATGAACTTCTTTTATTAGAAGGTTTTTTTCAAAGTACTCAGCGTTAGTGTCAAGAATATTCTATTCTTCTCATTGATTAGATAACGAAGTCAATATTCTAATAACATTTGAACTTATTTCTAACTTTTAATTCTTAAAACAGGATTGTTTATTTGTTATTCATGAAATAAAATTGCTTCCAGAAAAATAAACATAATCATGTAAGATAAAGTAATGATTTCATTAATGGATTAACACAATTAACATCAACTTTACTCTTTATACATTGAAGAACATCTCGTAATAATCTTTGAATTTTAATAAATACTTCAATAATGCGCATCATCTTGCGTACTGCATCATTAAATGATGAACGACTAATTAAATAACGAAAAAGTAAATCAGTATATTTCGAATGAGCACGAAATACACTTTGATTATCATATAATAATGGTTCTTGATCATCATTAGCTGATAAACCTTTTAAAAAAATCATATTAATCATTAATAATTGAACAATTATTGGATCTTTATCAATTAAACTAGTAACTGTATGAAGAATAGATGTGAATGAACGATTAAATTCGTAACCATAACAAAGAATAAATAAACTTTTACATTGTTGAGCAAAGGCTTCTTCAGTTGATGAAATTGAATTATTGATATTATCATCATAAAATATTTCACGTGTTGCATCAAATGTTAATGCACGATGCATAACAAAAAGTAAAGTTAAATTATATTTAACTAAAATTAATTTATCATTTTCATAAAGTTGTTGAAAATCTTGAATTTCTCTTATAAAATTAATTAATTTAACAGCAGCAAAATTTTGTATATCTAATGTATTCATATATGCTGACATTCTATCAAGTGATAATTCAAATGATATAACAGATGAAGCTGATGGAAATGATTGTAATGCATATAAATATGCATTTTGCATTTTATTTAAACAAAACCAATCATGTTCACTAAGAATATATGATGGTGTATCAATTATCTAAAATAAATATTTTCATTAGTTTTATAACATAAATATGTTTTTTTCCATACTGATTCAGATTTGATAAAATTATTTTGAGATTGTTGAATATTTTCAGTTTTAATTTGTGTTGAACGTATGAGACGATTTTCTTCTAAACGTTTTTGTTTTAATAATTTTTCTTCTGGTGTTAATATTAAATCTTTTCGCATACCTAGATTTTTATTTTTTATATTTTAGAAAGATGAAATCTTTTTTTTTTTGTTTTTACCTAATTGAAAACATTTAATTAAACGACAACGTTGACATTTATTTTTAATATCATGTCGAATATCACAATTCAATTTTTTATTGAGACATTTTGTTTTTTCCTATGTGGAAATGTATTTAATTTTTATTATTTAAGAAAAAAGAAATCATTTCTACGTACTATTTGATGAAAAGCATTACGACGAAAAAATGCTGAAAAAAAATTAAAATAAATAAAAATTTTCTTAAAACAAAATAAATAAATAAACCTTTGCAAGATTCACATGATATTTGACCAAAATTATGTCCAAAAGCATAACCACCGCATATGACACATGTCAAATCTGGTTTACGTCGTTTTATATTTTTATTTTTATAATCATCATTCAATGTTTCATCTATCTAAATAAAAGTAAAAAAAAATAATAAGCTTTATTTTTATTTCTAATAATAAAATTTATACCGATTCAAATAAAGATCGTTTATTATTTTTATTATCATTATTTAAATTAACAACAACTGTTTCAACATTTTTGGAAGTTAAATATGAAAATATTTCATCATTATTATTATTATCATTTGATGCAACAATTAAAATTTTACTTGAATTTTTTTTACCATTTTGTTCTTTATTATCATAAGTGGATTGAATACTATCAATATTTGCCATTATTTTCTGTATAAAATCATATAGTAAAAGCGAATAAATAGGTATACATCCAATATACGTATATATATTACAGTGGGCAGATAAAATGTAAAATATTCTGTAATAGCGGTGAAGAAAAATCTTTCATCCGTAAACATCATTATCCATATTTTTTTTTCTTTCCATTTCGATGTACAGGTACGACTGGATGGCGTAACGAGCAAACATAGTTTTGTGGACGTTAGCATAATTAGAAAAGAAAATGAAAAACAAGAGAAATGTGCACAATTGACATATTTAAGTGATGTATCTCAGGACAAATGATCAACTAAAAGATATTAGATTAGTACAATTTTTTTTCGTTTTATTCATAACAAGGTATCATCAAAGATTGAAAAAGAGCATTATGCTCTTTAAAGTACTTTTAGAAAATAACAACTTAAAAAAGATGAGTGAACATTGTGTTACAATTTGAATATAGTCGGTAATCTTTTTTGATATAAATATTCTTGATATGTTATTTGTTTTATGATGTATTTTAAGGATTTTTTTCTTTCATGAATTAGTAAACGTATTCAATAATATGAATGCATGATTGTATATATAACGAATATTGCCTTGGTTTCTATTACAATCGTTCGAATAGGTATAAAGAAGAAAATTTTAAAAAACTGCTGAAGCATTTTTCTCTTTTGTTGATATTCTTTTTTCGATTATCTTTGACTTTTTCGAGTCTTTCTACAATCAATATATTGTTCAAAATTTTTTTTTGAGTGTATTAGAAGAAAAGTAAGAATAAAACTAATGCATTTAAATATGACATTTTAAGAGAGTAATTCAATAAAAAGTACGAAGTAATATAACTTTGAGAGAAACTGCATACATCAATCGTCTAGATTTTTAATATTTATAATTTATTTCTTTCATAGAATAATAATTCAATTCATTTTCTACACACAATTTACAATATTTTTCCCATATTTATATTCTGTGTATTCATATTAACAACAATCGCATCCGTCAAAATAATTTAATGATTAAATTATAATTTGAAAATTATCAATATTTTATACTATGAAAATTACTATCGATCAGTATACGCAAATCTAGGTTATCTCTCCTTGAGGGGTGTTCGCGTATTTTACAGATACCCGTTCTTTGAATATTAGATTATAAAATCAACAAATACTATTATCTATTTTTCATAGCTTAGATGTTGAAAATTCACATATATTAGGATAGGGATGTACACTCCTTTCTCGCTTTCGTGATCACTGACTATGACGTTCCATGATTCGAGATATGCTAGAAGAATGTCATAGAAACGAATTAGCTTTTGCGCAATTTGTTCATTAAGCAAATAGGAAAAAGGGTGCGATGCAGAGGCAGCAGACTGTGTAGGCTGAATAGGCTTGTGTTTTACCAGAAATGAAAACTATTACACTGAGCCTCATTAGAATTAGAATTTCAAAGATTAATCAAATTTGAATCTGATATTAGTTCAGATCTTGAACCTTATTACACGATTGCCCATATATAATAATTAAGTTGACTAAAAAAAATGAGACGGTACTAAAGGCTATTATCTATGTCGTCATAATTCATTGTAACATCTTTGTTTTATTCATCTAGAGTAGTAGAGCCTTCGGTACATTACAAGAATCGGAATCTTCTATTTTGTTTTATCGTTCCCAAATTACAAGGAGCCTTCTATTATGTCCCTAAAAAAGCCAAAGTTTTCATTGATCTTAACGAAAATTCTTAATTTCAATCCTTGTTTTGTCCAATACATCGTTAGTGAACGCATTTATTTTGCTTTTCCCGCATTCATATAATGGAACAGAATATTCTAGAAACAATATAGACACCATACCCTAAAATTTTAATGCGATTTATAATAAGAATATTTTTTTCTAAAGCATACGATCTATTACTGATGATATTTATGTTCTATTTAACTACACTATCGGACAGAAGTCTTTATCGCTATTTATTTCAATAATATCATACTTTTTATCGAATTTATTGCCAAGTAAAGATACGGTATAAGAGTTTTATTTCAATATGTTATACATTACACTGAAATAAAACTCTTATGTCGTATCTTTATTTTCTCATAAATCTGATGCACAGTATGATAGCATAGAAACAAAGAAGAAGAAATACTTTTACTCGAGAGTATAAATCATTTAAAGTAAGTAAGAAGATTAATCATTTTGTGTCAAAGCTTTTTAAATCAGTTGCTTATGTTGGCAATTACCTCACATAGATAGAACTCATTCAAAATGAAATGTATCATCAACATAGGTATTAGTGTCTAGCTAATTGGAAGGAATACGATTGTGTACGAAGAAACAATTTGCAGAAATAGAGCAATTGAATGCACGTTGAGAGTGATTTTAGAATAACTATGTGAAAAGAAATACGTTCTAAGATATAGCAGGTTTATTTTATAAAATATGTCTCATTGTATATTCTCAGAAATATATTTTTCCAATTGTGAATGAGGTCTTCCATGATAAGAATGTGCTAGAATTCTTAGAAGGAAGTTTTCAGATGAAACGGAGTATTAAGTAATGGACACCAGGCTTTTACCAAAGATGTTCTTATTTCAGAAAGATCTCTTCATATGCAACAGTTTTGAATGCGCATTACGTTAACTAAGTCCTGTGACTATTGTAACGAATATTTTCAGAGAGAAGATTTACCAGGTTTCTTCACAGCATGCTGCACAGGAGCATTACAATAACTTCAAGATGCGCTTCGTAATGAAGAAAACATTTTTATTTATAAAGTGTACTTTTCTATTAGCTCTTCTTCGTACTTTGTCCAACTCAGGATCAACGCATCGCTAAGACAATCGAAGCAAAATATTGTCTATAATAAAAAAAAAGCTTAGATGTTAACACGTACATAAACGCTAAAAAATCAATTTTACAAAAGGGTCTTCCAAACTGTCTTTTGTTTCATTTGTCTTATATGATGGAGGGATCTTTGAATGAGTCGAGAGCTTAGGAGAGAAAAAATTTACTAAGCCTCACCAGATTTGGAAATATTTCGCCGTCCTTGGTGTGATACAATCTCGGAAATTGATGCGATGGGAATTATGGATCTTCTTTAAAAATTCTCTAATTCAAGGTAGTTCATCGCGAGAAGCGGTTCTTATAAATACAACAACAACCATTAAGACTAAAACAATGTGATTCTTACTAATGAGAAGATTTTAAAACTAGGCAACAGCAGAAGAAAAATTTAGTGCTTTCCAAGTATAACTATAGGTGTTCATACAGCTAAGCATTCTCTGAACTTATATGTATGGGGGTATCTTTCAAGAAATAGTTTTCGCCTACTCATTATCTTTATTCTGTTCTTAACGAATGGTTTAATGTGTGATCTCTATGAAAATAGTCTTCTGTCTTCTGTGAAACATCAATTTCCTGCAGGTCCTAAAAGCGAACTTTTACAAGACGCTAACGATCCTAAACATGAATGTTTGTATAGCGATTAAATGGAAATACGACAGCCAAGTTCAAGTTTTGTAGTTACCTGCTGTATCATTGAATCAGAACTTTGTTGGAAGTGTGAAGTCAACTGTGAAAGATATAATAAGCAAAACAAATATTCGTACAAGAAATAAAAACAATATAGAACAATCTGTCAAGTGATTCAACTGAGGCATTAGTTGATAGTATGAAATGATGTATATAGTGCTTATTTGAAGCAACTGATAATTATACATTTTATTAAAATAAAAAAATTTAAACAATACCATTATCTGATAATCAATTTCACAGAAAATCTTACAGTACAAAAAAAATGGAAAGGACGAGGAGAACGACTTTTGTTCAGGGATATATTATACTCGTTGCTTTTTTGTACAAGTCTATTCATTTGAATTTAACGATTGTCTCTAGCAAAAACCGCAAAGAAAATAGAGTAAATATGTAATTAATTGATTTATTGAAATTGACCAACTAGTCACCACTACCGATTGCATACCTGACTCTTTTGAAATTCATTCGACGACAAAATGCAGCTCATGCTTTGATGCTAAAATAGTTTCGTAGACGAAATTACTAAAGAAAGTCGGAAAGAATAACAACACAATAAGATATATTATTGAGTTTTTTGTTCGTGTTCTCAAACGTTATCGCTGATTATTTTTTTTTCTTTATTTGTCTTGTGATATTTTGCTCAGTATTATTAATAGAAATTAGGTGAAGTTTGCACTTGAGTATCAAATAAAGTTAAAATTTTTGCGTAGTGAAAACAATCAAGCAATAACCATTAGCTATATAAATATATGATATGATTTCTCTTCCAGCCTAAAAATACAACTACTTATGCAAAATATTACATTTGTCACCAAGTGATCATTCAGAACTACATGAGTGAAAAAGAATCAAAACATAATATTTCCACATCATCAAAGACTGATGTTGCAACTACAACAACAGCCGTCAATACTATGAATGCAACTCGGCGGATTGTCGAGAATTATTTGTTAATTTGGATCGATGCCAATATCCATGCATCAAACAAAGATTCACAAAATACATTGGCACAATTGAGAAGCATTGTTAACCAGGTCAATATTTTTACTGATCCACAACAGTGTATCCAGTTTCTCAATAATATTGATAAAGAGAAAGCATTCATCATTACATCAGGTTCATTAGGCCAACATTTAGTTTCTGATATACATGCTATGTCACAGTTAGATGCTATCTATATTTTCTGTGGCAATAAATCCTATCACGAACAATGGGTAAAACAATGGAAGAAAATCAAGGGTGTATATACATCAATTATACCCATTTGTGAAATGCTAAAAATGGCTGTAAAACAATGCGAACAAGATTCCATTCCAGTTAGTTTTGTTACCGCGAATGAGAGAACTTTCAGTGAAGATTTAAATCAACTGGAGCCCAACTTTATGTACACACGAATATTCAAGAATATTCTCCTTGAAATGAAATATAACCGACAATCAATGAAAGATTTAGCAAATTACTGTCGTACACTTCACGATGGCAATATGGATGAATTACAAATTATTAATGAATTTGAACATATATATCGCCCAAAATTGGCTATTAACTGGTATACACGTGAATGTTTCATATATAAGATGTTAAATCGAGCACTTCGAACATTAGAAGCTGACACTATTATAAATATGGGCTTCTTTATACGTGATCTTCATCGACAAATCCAACAACTACATCAACAACAGGTTAGTTCTTACAAAGGAAAGCCATTTACAGTTTATCGAGGACAAGGCCTATCGACTAAAGATTTTGAAACACTTTCTAAAACAAAAGGTGGTCTCATGTCTTTTAACAGTTTCTTATCCACCAGTGTAGAACAATATGTTTCTCTCGGATTTGCCAAAGGGGCTTTAACAAAAACCGACATGGTCGGCATTCTCTTTCGAATGTCTATTGATCCTTCTGTTTCGTCCGCTCCTTTTGCTGCCATCCAAAAATTTAGTTATTTCAAGACGGAAGAAGAAATTCTCTTCTCTATGCACACCGTCTTCCGTATTGGCCAAATTACACAAATCGAGAAAAACAAGCCACTTTATCAAGTGGAACTTGTATTAACATCAGATGATGATCAACAACTTCGTACACTAACGAAACATATACAAGAAAGTGCTCGTGGGACAGGATGGCAACGAATAGGTAATTTGTTGCTTCGTTTGGAAACATTAGATAAAGCCGAAGAACTCTACACATTATTACTCAAACAGGCGATCGATGAGGGTGATAAAGCACTTTATTATAATCAACTTGGACTAGTCAAGGATGCTCAAGGTGATTATGACAAGGCCATCTGGTACTATAAAAGAGGCCTTAAAATTGATCAAGAAACTCTTCCTGCAAATCATTCTTCATTGGCTATTTCCTATAACAACATCGCTAGGGTTTATGGCAACATGGGAGAGTACTCTAAAGCACTTTCGTTTTACGAAAAAGCACTTCAAATTCTTCAAAAAACTGTTCCTGCATATCATCCTGATTTGGGTACTTCTTGCAACAACATCGGTTTGGTGTATCACAACATGGGAGAGTATTCTAAAGCACTTTCGTTTTACAAAAAAGGGCTTGAAATTCTTCAAAAAACTGTTCCTGCAAATCATCCTTCATTGGCTACTTCCTACAACAACATCGGTGCCGTGTTTGACAACATCGGAGAGTATTCTAAAGCACTCTCATTTTACGAAAAAGATCTTGAAATTTGTCAAAAAACTCTGCCTGCAAATCATCCTGATTTGGCTACATCCTACAACAACATCGGTTTGGTGTTTGACAATATGGGAGAGTATTCTAAAGCACTTTCGTTTTACGAAAAAGCACTTGAAATTTATCAAAAAACTCTTCCTGCAAATCATCCTGATTTGGCTGCTTCTTATAACAACATCGGTTTGGTGTATGACAAAATGGAAGAATATTCTAAAGTACTTTCGTTTTACGAAAAAGCACTTGAAATATATCAAAAAACTCTTCCCGCAAATCATCCTGATTTGGCTACTTCCTACAATAACATCGGTGCGATGTATGACAAAATGAGAGAGTATTCAAAAGCACTTTCGTTTTACGAAAAAGCACTTGAAATTCGCCAAGAAACCCTTGCAAATCATCCTGATTTGGGTACTTCTTGCAACAACATCGGTTTGGTGTATCACAACATGGAAGAGTATTCAAAAGCACTTTCGTATATGGAAGATGCTCTTAACATTTTTGAAACTTCATTACCTCCGAATCATCCTAATATTAAAACTGTGAGAGAGAGTATAAAATTTATGAAAAGGAATATGTGACGTATTATTTGACAAATAAAGAAAAACCGTTTTCATTTACTTGAATTGCTTCTGTTCTATAATTCTTCTCGCGCACGCGTACAGAGAAACTCTCTGGAATAATTGAAACATAATGGGCACAGCCGATGGGTATGGCAATACATGTGCACATGCACAGATATAACAGGTTTTCATGGATATGCTTGCATCTCGCTTATTAAGAGTTTCTCTAGCTTATTAAAATAATAATGACCTTAGAACATAAACCTCATATACATCGTCGTTGGGCATATTTTTTGGAAATAAATCTAAAAGGAAAAAAAATTAAAAGCAGAACTTACTTTGAATTGTATTCACTGCACATGCCTTGATTGTTATTGATATTTGTATAGGGCCCTGAATGATAATGAAATGAGGAAAGAGATGTATTTATATAAGTATAGAGTCATATACTATCGTCTAATTGGTACAATTAATGAATTTTTATCATTTGTTTCAAACAAATGGGTTAGCTTCGACTGGGCCTGTACTAGTCCGGTCTCAATTCGTCACACATTGATTGATTCTAAATTCGTCCCGTGAAATCTGAAATTTCACAAAAACAACACCGAATTCGTCCCTTTAGTTCGTTCCTAACTGGTATGCAAACAAATATTATTAAATTACTTTATTAGATAAATAATTATCTGATATATTTTATTGAAAGGCATATGAGCAATACAAATATCAGAATATTACATGAAAAGAGAAACTATTTAAGTGTATAACTGATTTTTACACATTATCCACATTTGATCGCGAGTTCCACATCATTAACTATATTATTCATTAATATTCATTTATTTTTTCGATGAATGTTTTATTTAAATAAACAAAAACCTTTTTTTTTATTTTATAAATAAAAATTTTCTCTAGACTGAAAGGATAGGGTCTAGAAAACGAAATTCACCTGTGTCTGTCTGTCTGTCCGTAATTCGGTCAAAATGACTATGGTAACTACGGTACAGATCAGAGGTGTGTGGGGCAGCAATTTTTGATGCCCCGCAGGACCCGCCTCGTGAGGTTTGCTAACCCCATCCCGCTCGTCCTTGTAATTAATTTTGTTCAACTTCTCCCCACCTCGGCCGGCCCGTTATAAAGGGTGTTTCATAAGTAAAGGCCCCATTTTTATTTTATTTTTATCTTCGACATATTTAAAGATGAACAGACATTAATCACATATTCTTAAAGAGTAATATCTAAGCAATCATTCCTAGTAAAGGGTACTCAATTACTCTTAACTCTAAGAAAGTACTATACTGATAAAAA
>JAJEKB010020689.1:0-20828 GCA_022393335.1 Macrotrachela quadricornifera
TCATCATCATTATCATCATTATTATCATTATCATGCAATAAATGACAGACAGATACAAAAGAGCTTTATGTATCCAATTTTTTCTCATAGAAAATATTGTTGCAATCAAATCTAAGTTTGTATATGCATGATGTAGAACTATTGTCGACAATGTTATACTAGATTGCTTTTGATGGTTATATGTATGTTGTTACTTGTAATCGGTCGAGAGAACATCAATTTACTAGACAAAATTACACATCAGTTTTTTTTTTTTTTTTCTTTTCCTTATATTTGTCTTACATGATTAATCAAGCAACTTATCTCGACATTATAATTATTAAAGACAAAAAAAAGAAAAAGATAGAAAGTAATTATTATAACTCGTTGTAAAAATTATTAAATTAAAATCATGATCAAATAGATAAATTATCATTAAAATAAAAGAATTATTATTTTCTTCCGACATATCAATATATCCCTAGGCGATCATCAATAATAATAATAAAACTAATGTTATTATTGTTTGTTTGAAGTCTATTTAAGTTAATCTTTAAATAAATTGTTGATATTGTTTTTTTTTGTTATAATAATTAATAAAATAAAAGGTTTTACTTATTAAATTTTGTCAGGTTTCCTTTTTTTTTCTTCTTTTTTTTTAATAAATAATCATATTTTAACATTGAAATAGTCACGAACATTTTTATTTTAATTTAAAATATTAATAATTTATTTTCATCATTATGTTTAAAAAATTCTCTTTTATTAAAAGAAATGCAACAATTTATTTAATGAAAAAAAAAAAAGCCAATTATTTACTTAGATTTGATCATATATAAGAATGTTAAAATATGTAGATTATACTTCATAGTAATATGAATATGTTATTTGTCTTATCATTTAACTTGATAGAATGTTAAATACTTTGTAAATGATATTCTATGCATTCTCTTGTTTTTTTTTATTTTATTTTTAAGATAAAAAGAAAAAAAATTACTTTATTAAAATTAATAATAGAAGTATTGAGGTTTTTTCTTTTTCAAGTTAGATTAGATAAGAAAGTTGTGGTCTTATATGAAGATGTATCTTTTTTTGAGATTCAATATAAGAAGTTTTGCCATGGAAAAAAATCGCTTGCAAAATTTAAAGTTAAGCAATTATAAATAAAATCATATATATTACGCATCTATGATTTGTTTATTGATAAATCATCAAAAAAATTTTTTTCAATAGACTTTTGGTCAATAAGAAAAAAAAACGACAAACAACAATTAGACAAACAACATACAGAAAATTATTTTATTTGAATATTTTTTTTTTTTACAAAAACAAAATCTGAATTAAGCCAAGATATGACAAAATGAAAATAAGATCATTTCTTTTTTCGTTTGGCAGGCGAACTATTTGATGTAACGGTAAATGCATCAGGTTTACGTTTTTGATTACCATTAACCTATAAAATAAAATAAAAAAAAAAATGAATTTTATAGAAATATTTATTTTATTTAAAAAAAATAAAATTAATAAACCTTTGCAACAGATGTTGATTGAGAATTTTGTGATGAATTAAGTGAATTAGTATTTTTTGATGATGTACGACCTTTTTTCTTTTCTGCACGTTCACGTTCTTCAAGTTCTTGATTTTCTCGTTCTACAAATGTTATTAATGTATTTAAACGTCTTTGTAATTCCTAAATAAATACAATAAAAAAAATTTTTTTTTTTTATTTAATTTAATTTTTACATACAATTGATGTACGCGATTTAAGAAACCAATCAAAACGAAATTGTGGTGATTGTCGTATAGCATAACGGAGTTCTTCATAAACATTTTCTTTATCAAAACCAAGTTTATGTAACATACATAAAAGAAAACGATCTTCTTCTTCAGTATAATTCTTGCCTTTATTTGTATTATATTGAATACGTAATTGATGAAATGGTGCTTTATATCGAGCCATCTAAATATTAATAAAAAAAAAATTTTTTTCTTCTTATAACTAATTCCGAAGTGATCGGTTCATAAGACTGAAACTAAATATCAGAAAAGAAAAACTTACTTTAGCATCAAGTGCTTTTTTAATACTAATTCTTCGATGAATTTTTGTTTCTCCACGTTCAATTTGTGCCATAATACGTTCTACATCAGTTAATTCATGACAACGATCCCAAAAAACTCGAGCATATGACATAACTTCATCTGGTGTTTTTCCTTCAACATCTCGACATATAGCATCTAAATCATCTCGACCATATTTTTCATTTGCTTTTATAAATTGATTAAAATCACGTTTTGTCCAATTACAAAAACCTTGTTGAAGTAATTGTTCTTTTTCATATTGTTCATCTTCATTTAATGATTCGGATTCATCAATTTTTTTTTGTTCTTCTTGTTGTTGTCGTTTACCTTCTTGTTCATCTAAATCAGGATCACGTACAGCTTTATAACCAATTGATTTTCTATATGAATAAATTTCTCGATCAAGTAATTCAAAAAGACGTGGAGGAAAAAATTGAAAATCTTGAACATTTGGTTGACGGGGAGGACGTGGAGCTTTTGGAGCACGTGGTTCACTCATACGTAATGCTTCACGAAAATAAGCATCAACTGCATAATTTGCTTTACGTTCTCGTTTAGGTGGTTCAATCCATTTAATACCAAGTGTTGATGATTGTTTTTCTCGATAATCTTCACCTTCAAATCTATATATTGAACTATCTGTACCATCACCTGAACCACTTGCATTTTGGCCAGATAAATTTTCATTATCAATAGTAAATTTTCTTAATTGACTTTCACCAAGATTTTCATATTTTTCTCTTAATTCTTTTGTTTTTTGTTCACCTTGTGCTAAGACAAGATCAATATCAACATCTAATTCATTTTCATCTTGTTTAGATGAAAATACATGTGTTGCACCATGTCGAATCATAGATAACATTTCATCTTTATCTAATTTTGTTGCTGCTTCTTGTAAACGACCTTGTTGAATAACAACATGATCAAGACGTAATTTCACTTCAGCTCGTTCAACAATTCGTTCTTCAACGGTATGTTCTGTTATTAAACGAAAAACACGAACCTAAATAAGAAAAAAAAAAGAAAAAATATAAATTATTAAATAGATGAATATATATTTACCGTTTTTGTTTGACCAATACGATGCGCACGATCTGTTGCTTGTAAATCCACTTGTGGATTCCAATCACTATCATATAAAATAACAATATCAGCTGTTGCTAAATTAATACCTAAACCACCGGCACGTGTTGAAAGCATAAATAAAAATTTTGTACTATTTGGACTATTATATGCATCAATAGATGCTTGTCGATCTTCATGTGATGTTTGTCCATCCAAACGACAATATTCAAAACTTCTCCATATACAATAATCTTCTAATATATCTAACATACGTGTCATTTGACTAAATATAAGTACACGTGAACCTTGTTCTTTAAGTTTAAGTAAAAGTTTATCTAATATAACCATTTTTCCACAATTATCAATTAAATGTTTATCTGTTGTATATGGTGGACCGGGTTCTGCACCATCAAAAATATCTAAATAAATTAAAATTTAATTATTAAGAATAAAAAATAAAATTTTTTTACATGGATGATTTGCACATTTTCGAAGTTGCATAAGAATATTTAATAAACGGATTTTATCTAATTTTCCACTAGCACTATTTAATATATCAATATCTTTCATTAATATTTTAGTATACCATTGTCTTTGTAATGGTGCTAAACCAACATAAAGTTTTGTTTCAATTTTTGGTGGAAGTTTTTTTTCCACATCACTTTTTAAACGTCGTAATAAAAATGGTTTTAATATTCCATGCAAACGTGTAACAAGATCTTTATCATCAGCTAAACATTTTTGTGTATCAAACCATGCATTAAAATCATCAGCTGAATCAAATACATCAGGTAAAAGAAAATTTAATAATGCCCATAATTCATGTAAATTATTTTGTAATGGTGTACCAGTTATTAATAAACGATTTGTTGATTTAAGTAAACGTACCATTTTACTTAATTTTGATTGTTCATTTTTAATACGATGTGCTTCATCAATTACAATGTAACACCAATTAAATTTTTTTAATATTGCTGATTCACGTAAAACAATTTCATATGATGTTACAAGTACATCCCAACCACCTGGTTCAATTTCTTCTTGTATTATATGACTACGTTCATCTTGTGAACCAATTAAACAAACACTATTTAATGCTGGTACCCAACGTTTTAATTCATTCATCCAATTTCTTAATGTTGATTTAGGAGATATAACTAAATGTGGAACAGCTTTTCGACATAATTTCATATAACCAAGTAATGATATTGTTTGTAATGTTTTACCGAGACCCTAAATAATTATATTTATTATAATATTAGAAAGAATAATTTTTAAAAAAATGTATTAATTTATACCATTTCATCGGCAAGAATACCATTGATACCATTTTCATATAATGATATCATCCAATTAAGACCACGAATTTGATAATCACGCATTTCACCACCTTTAACATCTATAAAAATTTACAAAATTATTTTTTTAAATTCATTGTTTTATTTTATTCAAACTTACACCATGGGGATTGATCAAATCGAGTTATTGAATTAAGTTTTTCAGCTTCTTTTGCATCACTTAATAATTCAGCATCTTCTTCTTCTTCAGTCATTCGATGACGATGACTAAAAATAAAGATAATTTTAGATATTTTTGGTTTTTTAGTCAAAGAAAAAAACTATTTACTCTCCAATTGCAGCCGAATTTGATGCAGCAGTTTTTTTAACTTGTGTTTTCATTTTTAAAGGTGATGTTGGACCACTACCTTTTGTATGTTTATTAAGTTGACCATCTTGAACAAAATGTGAAAAGATTTCTGTTTGTTCAAGTAAATAATTAAATCGTTTAACTTGATCTTCATTCTAAAATAAAAATAGTAATTTAACTAAACAAAAATTTATTCTTCTTTGTTTCTTTTTACCAATCGACTTTGAAAAGCTGGATCAAGAACTGTTTCAGGTTTTTTAATTGGTTTCTTTTTTTTAGTTGTATATTCTTGATCAGAATCTTCTTCCTCTTCTTCAGGTAAATCATCAGCACCGCCAAGTTCCTCTTCAAGTTCATCAGCATCTTTTTTTTCTTCAAGTTTTTCTTTTTGTCTTTTAATAACTGCTGCACGTTTTGTAGGTGTTATATTTTCTGATTCCTGTTTATCATTTGTTGTATCCATTGCTTCTTCTGTATCACTCATTTTTGTTCGCAATCTAAAATTAATATTAAAATAAATAATTATGAAAAAAAAAAGAAAAAAAAGTTGAATTTTAAGTTATTCTAATTATGTACCGAATGATCGTATGAATATATCCGACTGTTGACGAAGAAAGAAAAGAAATGAATTTTCTTTCTTAATGTGGAGGAAAGTGTAAATGATTCATGAGAACAAAGAAAGAATGGATAAGAAATTAACAAAGATAAAATACGGATCGATAGATGTCACAGCATGACGATTAAATAATCAAATTTTTTTTTTATGAAAAAGTGCATTATGAAATTCTTTCAAAATTGAAATATTTCAATTATTTGATTTCTTCATTTAATATTATTATTATTGCCAAAATATGTTAAGCGAGGGATCTCTATTAGATGTTAATTACTTTCCAAGCAACAATTGATCTATTTTGTTTATCATTTGCTATTTATATTCTTTTTTTTCTAACTATTGACTCTACTAGGAAATGAGCTTATTTTATACAGTCGTTTTATTTTAAAACAGATTTTAAAAAATTATTATGTATTGTTATAAAGTTAGAAAATTTAAATTGCATCATATTGAATCTATGACGAATGTGACAATTCAATAGATTACTACTTATCATATAGTCGTTTGTGTGCAGGGTATCCATAATGTTGTATCATTTTTTAATTTCCATTTACCTTAGCTTTAGTAAATGATAAAATCTTGAATTTTTTGTCTAAAAGATGCGCCTTGAAAAGCTTTATAAAAAGTCTATAATTGAATTTGTTATTACATATTTCAATAGTTTTTCTTATACGCAAAACGAACAACTTACAATGAGAATGTTTCCCTTCATCATATTGAAAAACTTTTGGACACTATTCTAATCCACCATCGAATTTGGTTCGTACAGCTTTTGTAGAGCTGTCGACGGCACATCTGTCTATAAAAAATTCCGTGTACTATTAGTTCCTGAAGTCGAGACATATGCGAAATAAAAGCGTTTTAGCAACATTTTTCATATAATAATTACACTTTTTTATAGGCCTTTTCAGGGCGCATCTTTTAGAAAAAAATTCAAGGTTCTATCATTTATCAAAGCTCAGATAAACGCAAACTAAAAAAATGTTACAACATTATGGATGTCTGTCCACGGAAAAAAATCTCCCTTCTTTTTCAATACATCGTTTATAGTTTGAACTGCATTTGATATTTAATGCAAATATACCAAAAGATGTAGTACGTTCCAGGCTATCTTACTTTATATAGTAGGTTACTAAATTAAATAAGTATAGTGATATAAACGAAACAGATATCAAGGAAAAAACCAATGGAGCTAAGGTGTATATCAAAGACTTCATCAAATATTTGTCCTGAACTATTCATTGGTAATGTTGCCGAATTGGGAGGTGCCACTAAATTCGGACGAGAGTACGGCCATCATTTACCGATCTAGTACTACAGTTATCAATGTTGTTGTATTGTTAATATATGGGATTATTTTACTTGAATCAAACAAAATATTAGAATTATCGAGGAAAAAATTATGAAGTTAATTTTTGAACTCTGCATAGTTTCATGAAGCGTTACTATTACCTATTTTATTGAAAAATAGAAGTGCAGTTGAAAAGAGAATTTATTCTATAGTATTTCTGTGCTTGTTTTTAAAACTTCCTTCATAAGATCAGATGTCGTCTCTCATAGTTCATTCGACATTGATTGAATCATCTATCTCAATTTGTTCAAAAACTATTTCAAAGTTAGAAAAAAATATGAACTACAGAACATATATTACGCAAGTGATGTTCAATTCATTTTTATGCGATGAAAGATTTTTTCTTTGGGGACATTCACAATAGACGAATTAAAGTTGAATTAAGAAATATGATTGGTGTTTCCACATAGTATAGCACCAGTCATATTTCTTAATTGAACTTTAATTCGTCAAGTGTGAATGCGGCTTTTTTCTTCATGAAATATATTCATCCATTTTCATATAACGGACGACTACGAAAATGACGAAGCTATTATCTTTTGGACTATTAGAAATTGACTGAAAAGAAACATCATTCGCTGACCAATTATTTTAAAAAATGATATATCGACGTCATACTTTTAATGATTTCACCCACTCTAGTCAATAGAAAATATGAATCGATTTGGTGTTCATCTTCTGGATCTACCCGACGAGATACTGCTTATTATTTTGAAAAAATTGAATAGTATTGATGTTCTTTATTCGTTATTCAATATTAATATTGAACGACTTGACACTCTGGCACAAGAAAAAATTTTCAGTAGTATACTTAATTTCGTATCACTCGATCATATTTCTTCAATGGACCGTTTCAAACTTGATCGTTTGTGTATCGATATACTGCCAAGTATTCATGAGAATGTCGAATATTTTATTTTTAAACCAGATTTAATGAAACGTATTCTTCTTGCTAGCAACTATCCAAATTTAACCAAAATAAAACTTCTTAATTTCAAAAAAGAGGTCGTTTTGCATTATTTTACAAGTAAGTGGAATAACAAAGAACAAGGCTGATGTTACATAAAAATAGATTAAATATAGTATGTTATTGTTTTTTCTTCATTTAGATGAATCACCTCTTCGAAATATCTTCCAACAACAGATTACAGATCTTATTCTTGTAAATGATGACATAGAGACGTTGACAGAATCATCGAAAAATTATACTGTAAATGTGTATGGACATGTTTTGAATTTCTTCAAAAAATTAAAATATTTGAATATTATTGGGTCATTCAATATGTCAAATCCATGCTTGACACTTAATAATTTACCGTCGAATACTTTCTACTCTTCGACTCTTACTTATTTATGTATCGATGTGTACACTTTAGACGATTGTCTTTATTTACTTGATGGTAGACTCAAACAATTGACTTCACTTATTGTGCGAATGGGTTACATAGACAAATCATCATCAATTATTCATAACATGGTAAGCCGTAACAAATGGAGTTGATTATGAGACCAAGTTGACTATGTATTCTGTACATATTTGATTTAAAAAACTAAAGATCATATTTTATCGATATGTGGAACTTGATGGGACTAGAAAAATCCTCAAAGAATTAGTGTTCTGGTCCACGAAAGGTGCACACGAAGATGTGAAAGAGAACACTAAAATCAAATGCACCATTTCAAATCCACTACATCCGCATCCGCACCCACAGAATCATTGCAACCTTTACTCACATGTATACATCAACCCCTTCGTGCGCAACTTTCAGAATTTTTTCTGTTTTCTTGGATCTAATTGATTAAAATACAAAGGTTTAATTTTTAAAACGCGAAGTATACACAGATAGTTTTTTGCGCTTGAACCACAATATTGAAGCTTTTCAAAAATCGAATTTTTTATATCGAAACTCGATAGTAGTGCTCTTACGTAGTCTTATTCAATCTTAGAGTCATGTAGAGATTGCTGTAATCTTTTTGTTGATTGATTAGATTGCCGAAACTACAACATGACTATAATATTGCGAGTCTTATAAAACGAATTGTTGTGTCTGACAGTTTAGTGAATGTGATAATTGACAAAAACGATTGAGATATAGATCTTTTCTACACTAATTAAAGGAGATAAAGCAATTAAGGGCGTCATTGTTTACTAATCAACGGCTATTAATTCTAACGTATTTAAGTAATAAAATTTGATGGGTCTTCGCTATACTAGTTAGCTTTATTGAATAAAAAGAACGTCTTGATTTTTATAACTTTTGTACATTTCAATCTCACGAAACTTTTAGTAGTGCGTAAAATACTTTTGTTTATACGATTTTCCGTATCTGATCAAGTCCTATTTTTTGCTGGAATATGACCTCTAAAGCTTGCAGTTAGTGAGATTTTCTTGTTGGTTGAGTTTGTATTTGATAATGCAATGAGTAAGACTTCGAGAAAAAAATACATTTATAAGATCATGCCATATAAGTACTGATAAATCGGAATATTTTTGTTTCGCTATGCACCATTGCGTATTATGACATGTGAAGGTTCATAGATATTAGATGGAATCAGGTTTTTACTGTAGTACTAGTTCTTCTGAGAATAGATATATGATCGGTAGTATTTGTTATGTTCTAAAATTACAAAACGGAATTTGCTGAATGTTGTCTATCATTAAAAAAAAGACCAGCTCTATATGTGAAAGAAAATAAAGAAGAATGTTAGAGAAGTAGTTTATCAAGTCATTAATTGTATAGCTGAGCTTATTTTTTAAATTTAATCAAGCAATGTTTATTTTTTTTTTTAGAATAATTTACCTAATATGAAATGTTTCTCTTTAAAATGTGAGACTCTAATTAGTTTAGATGATACTAATTTTCTACCTCTTTTTCGTCGTATGTCAAATTTGGAAAAATTAACTTTATATCTTCGTACAAAAAATCGAGATAGTTTCGTTGATGGTACTTTTCTTCAAAATGAAATTCTTGTTTATATGCCACAACTTCATTCATTCACTTTCTATATTTCTACTTGTATCAATACTGTTGGTTTAGTACATGATGTATCTACCAAAGATGTCCAACGAACATTTACTAATATCGGACAACAACATGTAGTTAGTATCATCACTTATATGAATTCCCAAGACATTAAATGTTCTGTCTTCTCAACTCCTTTCACATTTGATCGTCTTGAAGATATTGGTCATATGATTCCAAATATTATATTTAATTATGTTACATATTTGGTGGTACAAGATATGATTTCATTCAATCGTAAATTCTTCATTCAAGTTGCTCGAGCTTTTCCGATACTAAAGACTTTTCGTATTTTAAATATCGAATCACAGTCATGTCAATTTACGAATAGTCAATTATATGAAATTGCTGAATATCCTCATCTTACCTATCTTGACGTGCAATGGGCAAATATTAATTACCTTGAGCAATTTTTAAATGAAACAAAGACATATGTACCATGTCTAACAAAATTAAGAGTCGTTTATAATAAGTTAAGAATTGTTACAAATAACTTTACAAGAGACGAAACACGACGAAATTGTGCTAAAATAAAACAACTACTAATGTTAATACCGTTGGTACATACTAAAGAGTTTTATCTTCATTTTCCTCTGTTATAAATAGAATTCTGTTTTGATTTGTTTAATAAAAATGCAAAATATATCTGATTTTGTACCACAGTACTGATACAATATACAGAGTGACTATTAGGGAGGGAACACCGTATTTTCACCATTTGCTCGTTGCCTATCTACAGGTGAGTCTCATATTTATACTACACATACTGGGTGATAGAAGATAAACTCGCATCATATGAGCATTAATTAGGATTAGAGATATAGCAATACGAATTTGGTATTGGTATTGTTAAATCAGTAATTATATATTAATTAATTAAGAAATATTGGTCAATTAGCATTGATTGTTATCACAGACCATGGCTGACATTATAAATTGATATTAGTTAGTATTACAAGAGTGATTCTATGTTTTACATTTTAATCCTACGGGGATTGCAATGGCAGCTTTCTATTTTAATTACAATCTCAATCTTAGTTTCAATTAAATTGTAGTCAATTATTATCTTATTATTAGTAATTCAATTCTAATTACTAGAGCATTTCTAGTTGTACTATAAACTGTAATTATCATATTTTTTAATTACAATTAATTATTTCGAAAAGCCCTCTATCCTTTTACTTATTAGACAAATAGAAACAAAATTGTTTTCATCTATAAGATGAATATCAACATTTATTCTTTTGAAAAAAACAAACAAACAAACGAAAAAATATATTTTGTTTGTTTCTTGAATAAAATTTTTTCTTTTAAAAAAAAAATCAATATTTTTGTTCGTTCAGTTGTTTTTTCGTGGCTTCTAAAAAAAAAAAAAATTAAAAATCTTATATTTTTCTCTTTACCTTTTTTTTCTTGTAATTCTTTCATTGCTTTATTCAGGTCACTTTCTTCTATAATATAACCATCAATCTCATCTTTTAAGTTTTTAATTTTTTCCTTGTACTCCTTTATTAAGTGTTCTCTGTATTTTATTTTTTCCCATACAGATTCGTATAATACAGACAGATCATCAAGCTAAAAAAAATAGAAATTCTTCGATGAAGAAATAAACTAGATTTATTTACTTGTTTCTCATACTGCTGCATTTGCAGCTCAGGACGCTAAAGAAAAAAATAAAAAAATATTTTAATTAATTCTTTTATTTAAATATAATTACTTCAGAGTCATGACTTAAGTTGTGGCTCATTTTTGTTGAAAAATACGGATAAAATCAATATTTATCTAAAAAAATATATATTATACAGCATGATATTTGCTTTGCGCATGTTTAGATAGAAGTGTATTTGAAAGAAACGCAATAGATATAAAGTAGGGAGAGAGAGAAAAGCAATAGAAAAAAGAGAAATGAAAGAAAAGAAACAATAAAGGAGAAAAGTAGCCTTTACTATGACGTCCAGATAGCGGACGAATATAAGATTTATTGGGTCGCCATTACACTCGGCCGACTATGTTCGAGTGTGCATCTGTCTAAACCCTCGAACATAAACAATTTAATTATTAACAGATACGAAATGAATTTGAATCAACAGTAGACAAACTATTTTATGTATATCAAAATAAAATAAGAAATGATATTTATGTGCTTGTCTCTCAATTGAAATTTGATATTGTTAATAAAAAAAAAATCAATAAATTTGTATTGATTAGAAAATGAATATATATTAACAATTTAAGAAATTTTGATATTTTTGTCAATGTTTTATTGTATAACTAGATAATATTTTACTCTTTATATCTACAAAAAGAGTTATGAAATTAATTAAAAATATATATTTATAATTTATAAATCTGAATTGAACTATTCTTAAGATTTTGTTGAAGTAATAAAACCAAATCTTACATTCGAAAAAATAATATATAGTTAAATTTTTTGTGGTATATTATTTATTTATTAATATATAATACATCAACAGAAGTTATGGAGGATGTTGTATCTACAAAAAAAAATTCGGTTGTTTTATTGTAGTTCTATGAATTTATATACTTGTTAATTTTTCTTATAGAATTTTTATTTTAATATTAATTTACACTAATCTATAAAAATATTATTTTCTACAGTAATTAGTTATATATTTATATGTGATGAAAATTTAAAGAATATAATATTTTATATAAAAGAATATTTTTTAGAAAATTTCTAATCAATTTTTATATTTTATTTTGGTAAAATAAAGAAAAAAGTTTTCAAAAATTCAAATATAAAATTATTTTAAAGATTTTGCACACAATTTTATTTATAAGTTGTCATTTCATTGAAAAGCGAGTAAAAATTATTTTGTTCTTGTTGATATTTCTATACGGTTTGATAAAGCTTGTTCAGTTGTACCAAAATTGGCAATTTAAAAAAAAAAACTTTTGAAGTCTGATCAGTGAAATCATATGAATGAAAGAAAGTTAGAATTAAGAGTGAACGAAACAAGAACTCCCTCAGGTAATAATACAGACAAAAATATTAAATTGCAAACAATCGGTGAAATCAAGATCATAATGGTATCGGTTCTTATAAAATAAGAACTTGATGAAATTTGAATAATGCAAAAGAGTTTAGAAAAAAATGCAAGTATAATTTAAATTGAATGATTGAGAAAGTTGTTCTTGTTAAGATTTTTCTTTAAATATTTCGTTTTTCGGTTTCATAGAGAAAAGAACTCAAAATATGAAGTGAATGTTCTCCCTATTTTTCTACAAATCAACTTTATTTATTCAATACTAAATTAATGTGTATGTTTTGCAGTAATTCGGTCTACAGAGACTTTCAACTGTTGGACAAAGACACCAGAAAGACCACCATGTACATACATTATCATGTCGTAGTGACTTTTGTGTCTCCAATAACTAGGATCACTGTGGTTGTGCGTGGGAATATAAATATATATTCACTAAGAAAATATTTATCTTCTTGTTCAGTTCAAAAAGTTGACATTAAAGTTAAATTTTATTTTACTATCTATATTTATGACTATTTACTTTTTTTCTTCTTATTATTTACTAATGGTAGGAACGGAATAACAAGACGATAGTATTGGAGAATTAAGTTTATATGTTTACATATTCTGTTCCACTATTAACAAATAAGAAAAAGCAAAAAATAAATAGTAAATAAAATTTAATTTTAATGTCAACTATTTGAATTAAACAAATAGATAAATATTTTCTCCAAAACATTTTCTTATTGAATAAATATTTACATAAATAAATAATAGTTAATAAATAATTATAAATTACAATGGTCTTCCTGAATATTACTAAATATAAAATATGATTAAAATTAATGAAAGTTTTGATAGTGAACGCAATAAAGTTAATAAGATGGATCAATTTACTGGTACTGACCAGTCCACTACCTGGTATAGCACTAAGATAAGGCAAAAATTTGAACAATAAAAATGAGACTTATAGAAGTAACTATTAACTTTAGATTCAACAATTGCTAAAAGTTTCATGCTAAACATACATACATGATCAAGTGATTCAATACGAGCTTCACTAGAATAGAAATCTAGGTCACGGCAGCTCGAAGCATATGCTTCTTCACTCTTGAAAAAAAAGCAAGTTTCAATGTCACCTTGTTCTTCTCATTTTTATGACATATTTTTGGTCCTAATAATTCAATATTTAGATTAAAGACTGTTCAATGTGACTATATGCATATTTTTTTCGTCACATTGAAAGTGTTCAAGTGCATATCTTTCATCCACTTATTATACATTAGAAAATATCAACAGATAATCATTACATTTACAAAAGGAAGATAAAAATTGCTGTGCTATAGACTCTTATATCTCACTGCCATAACATGTTTTTGCAACTTGAGAGAGATGACTAATGCGTTTTCCTTCTGTTCTCTTCAGATATTAATTACAGATAAAATGTTGGTTACGTGAATGACAAGAAAAAATTGTTGTTTACCGTTCTTCAACTTACCTGTCGATTTATTTTTTCATTAAGACATCAGAAAAACAATCTATGTATCAGCGATCGTTGCAATAAAGCAGAGATAAAAATCTGTGCTTGCCAATATTTTATTCAATTATTGCATTCATTAATTATTTCTCCACCCTGTACATCAGACATGGTTCGTTACGTGAATAACTCAAAAATGTCATTGCTTATTTTTTCCACTAAGGTGAAAAAAAGAAATCTACGCATCAGTAGTCATTGCAATAAATGAAAGACATAAGTATATATCAGTCTAATTTTTTTTTCTTTTTTTCTATTCATTTTGATTTGTAACTGGTATATTCATCGGTTTTTCTTTGAATTCGGTCACCTGAAGCATTAATTAAGGGTAAATATGATTACATTATTTGCATTTAGTCTACACTATTTAAATGACATCTTTCCATATCAGAGTTCATTATTCTAGTGCAAAATGTAATTTCGAATCCTACTGTATTTTCGTTACTATCAATAGAGAATGAAATTAGCAGCTGATGCACGAGCTGAAAAAAATTTCGTTTTGAATTATCCAATTCGTTGTTGCGTAATAATGAAAAAGATCTATCAGAATGAATATAAAAATCATATAGTTCTTCTATCACTTCTTGCACTTCCATTCAGTATTTTTACAATATCTCAAGAAAGGTAAAAAAAAAACAAAATGAATTTTTGATTAATTCAAAGGTAGCCTTCAGATATATAATTGGCTTGATTTTTATTTAAATGCTAATGAAAATGTAAGATTATTATCCCAAACTGATTTTTAAAATTAATAATAATTTTTTTTCTTAAACAAAGATTTTTATTGCGAGAAAATTTCACAAAGAATCGTTTTATGATAAAATACAAATGATTAAGAATTATTAACAATCATTTCTGGTCAGAATGTTAAAAAATTATGACCACAACTATTAGCCATCCTATATGATTTAACCAGGGACATCAGAAAAAGTTTAATTTTTAGAACAATATAAGAGAATTTTTTTTTGACAATATCATCTAAAATGCATCTACGAAAATATGATATACAATTGAAATCGTTCAAGCTAATTTTTTCTCAATATCTCCGTTATGAATATGAAGTATGATATATTTTATCATAAAATGATTCTTTGTAAAATTTTCTCGCAATAAAAATCTTCACTTAGAAAAAATAAAATTATGATTAATATAAAATGAATATCCTTCCGTCAAATGATAGTACATTATATTTGATCTTTGTTACTGTTCATCAGTGTAGGAATAAAGATATTTGTTCATAATTTGATTAATTCATACATAAAAGATCTGTTTCAATATTAGAATGAACTGATGAAAATTGGAATTATTGATTGTTTTCTTTTCTCTTTTCATTTATGTTCTGATTACTTCATTGTCAGCTAATTTTCATTTACGTTTTGATTATTTTATATGCATATTTATTTCTCCTTTAATTCGAAGCTTTTACTGAACAAAAGAGACTCTGCATTGTTCTAGTTGAAAAAAAACTAATTCAGTATCGATCTACTAGATCAATCACCCGTCAACAAAAATAATTGGATTTCTCCATCGAACGGTCGGATTCCATCTTTTAAAACCGAGGATACTTTCTCATTTTCCACGATTCTTCGTCCTTGATATAATTATTTGAAATCATGAAATCAAATTTTTTTTCCTTCTCTTAGAGTTTTCATAAGATATTCACTGTTTTAACCTTAAATGCATATATGATAACCACTTTACGTAATGAATAGACGCATATGAGAATATTGAATATTAATAATGGTTACATAATTATAATAATTTATCTGGACAACAGCTCTCATAAGCCTGCAAAGAAAAAAATGCTTTCATTATAATGTCGTGTTAAGAAATAACAAACAAACTTTCGTATTTGTCAAAGTTTGCTCACAATTAGAAGACCAACCTCATTCTCAAGTTTTTCTACTGCACAGGCATATACATACTTTGCTATTAAAAACTTCCTCATTATAGTTGATAATAGATTTTCTAATGCTTGACTTGTCGGAGTTCCATAACGAAATGTGGTTACTTGTATTTTTTTGATTGATGTTGGCATGCATGAAAAAATATCTTCATCTTATTTCTTTTTTTTTCTAGTTTATTCTATTTGTTGACTGATTATAAACCATAGACCAATGTTACCATCACATCAAGCAATTCTTCTTCTCTTCCAAGTAAAATTTCATTTCTTCAAGAACTTATTTGCATTATATCATCTAATTTTGTACTAGTTTCTAACTCATTGCAACATATACGACTCAAATAAATTACTAAACCAAAATGGATGGAATTTGCAGGTAAGTAATTTATTGACTTAGCATTTTTTTTATTGTAATTTTTATTTATCAATATATATTATTTAAATATCTCAATGAACAATCAAGAGTAGACAATACATAATATATAGAGTTAGATAATGGAATGCTTCGAAAATGTTTTTCATCATAGCATTAAACAGATACTGATAAATTGACAGAATAAAATACATTGAAACTCTTTTGATTTACATCTTGAAATTTTAATCGGAAAGAAAATTTTCAGTAAAGAAAGCAATATTCAATACGCTTTTGGAAAGTTTTTTCAATTTGAGCTTGTTACTTTACAGCAGAGGATAATGCGAGAACAAAACCTTATTCTATCAAATGTTGTCTATCACTCTTTCTGATCGAAATCAAAGAGTTTCAAAATATTTCTACTGTTTAAGAATAGTTAATCAAGAAAAAAAGTATCCCGAAGAATAGAAAATAGTGAAAGGTCAAGATGTAAAAATTCAAGAAACATATGCAAAAGTGTAATCATTCAAAAAGTTCTTGAGTCGTAATGTAACCACAAATAATATGGTCAGAGAAAACATGAATGACTGAAAAGATTATAGGTGGACATCAGTTTTCAATTGTTACCAGCTTTTTAATGTCTTTCATCAAATATTATACGAAACAAAAATCTAAATAATGAGTTATTAGTTTGACGAAAACGTGCAATAGAAGAAATCAGTCGTCTTGTAATTATCTTGATACCACATTGCTTAGAAAGTTCAAACAACTCTTGTGAACCTCTTAATTTGATATGGACAGTAGAAGCGTACGTGATGACATTCTCGCCTTTTCCTCGTTCCTAGCTTGAAGTGACATTTCTATACCGTTGTCTATCAGAATCTACTTCATCACTCCAATCTTCTATAAAACATAATCACCATAAAATCGAACAATAATAATTGTACTTACCAGGAAATATAATTTTTTTCTTTTGTTTCAGCAAGCCTTCGCTGATTATATCGATTCAAACGGTATGTTCTCAAGTTTTCTCTTATTTTTCATTTAAGCATCTATTTAGATCCACATTCACTTTGTACTAACAAATCAAATTCAGCGTTGGTTAATCTTTTGAAAAATCGAGCAAAAGATCACTATCTTGCCGAACACTATCATGACATCAAACAGAGAGCAAATAGAGATGTAGCAGCAACCATAGAACAAGTACGATCTTGATTATATTGATAAAATAAAAGCAAGTCTCTAATAATGTGAAAAATTTCAGAACATGACCGGTATTAGAATTATGGGTGTACGCAAACGAATCGCACTTGTTGCTCATAATGAAAAGAAGCCAGAAATGATCGAATGCCTTAGAAAACATCGCGATGTACTTGTTCAACATACACTCTATGCTACAGGTACAACAGGATCACTAATTGAAAAAGAATTGAATGTAAATGTAACCAAGTTTAACAGTGGCCCGTTGGGTGGTGATCAACAAATAGGAGCAAAGATTGCAACCGGTGAGCTCGATCTTCTTCTCTTTCTTATTGATCCACTAACTGCTCATCCTCATGAAGCCGATATTGAAGCACTTGTCCGATTAGGTGAAGTATACAGTATTGCTTGTGCAACGACTGCTACTTCCATTGATTTTATGCTTACTTCTAAAATGATGAACGAAACTATCACGCGGCAAGTTCCAGTATCTGGATACCTGAAAAGGTAAACAATTCCTTAACTTAAAAAATTATTATAACACATATGATGTTCCATAAGATAAATATCACATGTTGTTTGTTTTCTGTCTTTCTTTTCATATAAATATATGTTATTCCTAGTGATGTACTTTTTTTTTCATGTCTATTGTATTCTTTTTTCTTGATTGTGAACTAAGAATTATTGTGCAGTTTAAGATTATTAATTGAACAATAAAGCAACTGATCAAAAACTTAATATTTTTTAAATAACCATCGCATATCAGCGTATAATTTGTACATAACAGAAGTCAAGAATCTCAATGTTAATATATCCAAGTTTTCAAACGGATGATATTTGTGTTAACCACTCTTTGTATTCTGCGTTTGTTTTGTTGTAATACATCATTTTGAATTTTTGTTTAACTAAAAATAATTAAGCTCTTTCAAATTTAGTTGTTCTAATACATCGTTTTAATCAGGTTAAAGAAATATACTTTTGAGGAGATAATGAAATTTCAAATCTAATAGTTCCATGATCAAAAAGAGCTCGTTTCTGTATGCTTGTATTATTTCAGGTAAGAATCGTTCTAGATGAAGATTTATAAACGTATTTATTTATTCATAATGTACGTCTTTACATTAATGTACTTATTAAATCATTTTATAGATCATTATAACTTATAGATTTTAGACATCTTTTTTCAAATAATTTTTCTACTACTTAGTATAAAGTTTTCTATCCGTACAGCATTTGAAATTTACTTGAATGAAGAGGTACTATTCAGATTGTTCCATTTTTTCTATTAATAAACATAGGTACATATCGGTAGAATGCTACCATATACATATTTCTTATCAAGAAGAATATCGTGTATGATACATATATTATCTTTTCTGGAACACACAAACGACTAATGCATTGTCGCTAGTTATCAATCAATGGAATATACGATACGAAGGAAAACATAACCTAATCAGTTTCATATAAAAGAAAAAGAATAGGATATTTACTTCTAGAACTTTCATCAATATATTTGTTTATTGTCCTAGAAATAAATTGATCGTATTTATATCATCTCTATTCTCTATCTCTTGATGGCATCAACTCAGGTTAGATTCTAGACAATATTTATCATGTTATAGTTGTCTATCTATCTTCAGGTAGAAGAAATAAAATCAAAAGCTAATGCTGCTTTTTCAGCTAATGAAAATGATAAAGCCATTGATTTATATACTCAAGCAATAGTTCTCGATGAAAATGATTATTTACTGTACAATAATCGTTCAGCTGCTTATGCTAAAATAAATGAATATGAATATGCATTGAAAGATGCAGAAAAATGTATTGCACTTAAACCTGATTTTATTCAAGTAAAAACATAAATACCAAAAATTGAAATATAAAGAATATGAAGACGAAGTTATCCTGTTTTTTTGCATAGGGATATTTAAGGAAGGGTACTGCATTATCATTTTTAAATCGACACGAAGATGCAATACATATTTATGAAGAGGGTCTTAAAATTGATTCAAATAATCAAGAATTACTTGCTGACTTAGAAAAAGTACGAAGATATGCAAAAAATAAATCAACAGTTAATGAAATAGGTTTTTTCTCTGATCCACACTTTATACATCAACTTGTTACAAATCCGAAAGCTCAACAACTTCTACAAGATCCTGAAACGGCTAGACTTATGACACTATTACGAGATCAACCAAATAATGTTGCGTATGTTATTCATATAGTATAGTTTCAATATAATAAATATACTAGTTTATTTTATTTAGATTATTAGCTAATCCCAAAGTATTAAAATTAATTGGAACTGTAATTAATTTAGGTCCGGGCAATGTAAACACGCATGGTCATCAAAAACCAATGAATACAAAAAAACAAACAAATACATCAACAACAACTAGAAATGAAGAACAGACTAAAATATTAACACCAGAACAAAAACAAGTAATAAAATGCACAGAATAGTTTATAACGGGATTTAGAAGAAGTTATGGACGCATATGAAAATAAAACTAAGTAAACTAAATTACTATAATAGAATAGACGTCCCCATTATAGTTAGTATACAAACTGTTATAGGCGGTAGAAAGATTTCAGTCTAATACAAGCTCAACTTTCCATTTTCCAAACCGAAAATAAAATTGAAATTGTATCAAGAATAATCATTTTCATTTCTTTTGCATGAATGGAAACCTTGAAAGTATAAAATTCTTGTATTAGGCCGAAGAACTAAAGAACAAGGGTAATGAAGCATACAAGAAAAAAGATTTTGAAACAGCATTAAATTATTATAATAAAGCAATGGAACTCGATCCAAACAATATGATCTATTATACCAATAGAGCAGGTAAGGATTGAAATATTCGATTTTTTCTAATTTCCATACATCTCATCAAATATTTTCTTTTGCTAGCTGTTTATTTTGAAAAAAAGCAATGGGATGATTGTATAAAAGAATGTGAAAAAGCTATAGACGTTGGACGTGAAAATAAAGCTGATTATAAATTAATTGCCAAGTAAGAATTAAAGAAATATGAAGAATATTATTTAATGTATACTATTTCGTTTGTAGAGCTTATGCTCGTATAGC
>JAJEKB010020690.1:0-11962 GCA_022393335.1 Macrotrachela quadricornifera
AAAAAAAAAAGAATCTATGATAAAATAAAAATCAAAAATATGACAATATCATAATGAGACATTTTCATTTCTCTCTTTCTTTTCATTTTGTCGATTATTCGGTTTTTTTTTGTCTTTTTTTTATTATTATTGTTCATTATTAGCTCTTTGTTTCCTTTTCTTCTGTCTTTATTTGCTGGGCTTCAAAAAACGTTTATCGTCTACTACTGTTCATTATACTCTTGTTTAAAAAAAAAGAAGAGAAAATAAAAATAAATATAAGAAAAAAAAACAAATAGTTAGAGAAGTAATTTAAAGAATTTCTTGTCATATTTGAAATAATAATATCTCAACATCTTGAGAATTTTTTCAATATATATGCTTGAAGTTTGTTGTAAAATTTTGCGACACTTCTCCGTCTACAGACCTACTCTAGTAACTCGAGTCAAAAGTCATTGAGTGCGAGCCTTCTCCATTTTAGACAGGCTTCTCATTGAAGACACCTTCCAATTATATGTAGATGCTCCATAATAAATGATTGCTATGATTTGCAATCATTCTAATTCGTCTAAAACTGCGCTGTAAATGTATATCTATATAACTACAGCAATAATATCAAAAAGAATTATAATAAAATAACTTCTAGCTTATATAAATATATGAGTCTCATGTTTTAGCCCAAAAGAGATTACATTGAGAAGTTTTTTTAAAACAGTTTTCATTCAGTATATTCTTTTTTTTAAATGGATCAAATAAGATGGAATGAATTTCCAGTTTCCATAAATTTTTTCATTAGTCTCGGCTCTGATAATTCAATTCTTTGAATATTGATCCGATATTCTTAACTATGATTGAAAGAAATATCAAAAACAAAAATAAGAAGTGAAGGTTAGGATTCGAGATTTTTGAGCTCGACCAAAACTAGCAGAATCACTGATCCAAATCTTGATGCTAGCTTAGAGAAAAGTATTTTACACTTTATACTCATCTTAAATTTAAAACAATTCTTCAATACATGCTGTTTCTGTGCGTGCAGTTCATGAATATCATCTTTCTTGAATCTTTAGTTTCGATCAGACTAATTTTTTCCCTGTAGTCCCAATCCTGATCTCAGTAAAGTTTATATATTGTTCCGGTACATATCATGAAATCTTTTTCTTCCAAGCACAATCATGATGACAATCATACAATATATTATAAACAATGATTACGATAGGTTGATCAAGTATCATAATAATGATAATGAAGGTTTTTCCTATTATTGAAGTTGATAATGACTACTATTGTTCAGCAAGATAAATGAGACGTTTTAAAATTAATAAATGTAAGATCGTCGAAATGGCATTATGGATGTCTTTCAATTGTTTAATTTTGGTATCTTTACATATTTTTCAAATATTTCATACTGATATTTTCAATTATTAATATGCCATCATAGACCGAAACGAGACAGAAAAATCAAAACTCGACTCGACTAAATGTCTGACAATTCCGACTCAATTTATGCTATATATTATTCATTACAAGAGACAGTAAAGATATTAATATGTATGAAGTAGATGGCATAATAACGAAACATTATATAAAAGCTCAAATGAATGCTATAATTTTTTTTTTTGAAAAAATTTTTTTAACAATACTTCCACTAATCTTACTGGGATACAGAAAAATAACATAGATATTATACGCGATTTTTTATTTTAAAATTTTGTTATCCAACATTTTGAAAATAAAGTTAATTAAAAGAAAATAATATTTCATCAATTAGTTTTATTATACTCACAAAATTTTTGATACATGTTGCATTTTTTTCGATTAGTACCTGATTTTTAACAGAATAAAAAACGTCTAAAAATCAATTTAAATCGTTTTTTTTTTCTTGTTCAAATTTTATTTTTACATTTATCAAATAAATTTAAATCTTTTTTTCTTATTGAGATAGATCATTCACATAGAACAAATACAGACAAACAATTACATAAACGAAAAGATTATAACTGAGTATTTATTATAACAGATATCATAAGCAAAAAACGAAAAAAAAGGAGGGTATAAAAGCAGTTTGATATTTCATAAAGCTTAGCGATTTAAATCTAGATATATGGAAAGAAAGAAAAAAAAAATGAGAATTCAAATCGCAGATGTGAAAACATGACATTATTGATTAATAGATTTAGCTGACATTACGAAAAACGTACAGAACAAGGACGGAATGAATATTAAAAATAAAAGTATGTATTTTTTATTTAATGAATTTTCTCCATCAAGAATATTATGCTATTATAATAATTACTTTTGAAATTGTTTTATAGTTTTTGAATGAATTTTATCCATTTGATTTATTTATTTTTTTAATGTTGTTCTTGTAATGCAAGAACGAATTTAATTAAATCTAAAATTAAAAATAATAAAATGAAATAACAAAAGTTTTTCTTTTTGGTTATATTTTTACCATCTTTTGATGCAGATTGTAGATCTTCATATAATAATTGATGATGATGATGATGATGATTATCATGATCAACATCATCTGTTGATTCTGTATTAAGATCATTTCCAACTAAATATATATAACCATGATGATTAAAATCATTGCATGGTGTTGATGGACATGTTGTTGTTGATAAATATTTTGAATTTGAACGAGAACTTAAATCATATATTCAGATTGTAGCACAAAAGAAATTTATATCAAAATATTACCTTGATATAGAATCATTATTATCGGATTCTAATTGTACACGATTAGTATTAGATTTATCTGTTCGAGGATTATGATTCTATAAATAAAAGATAAAAATTTATTGTTAAAGAACAGTTAATTTCAATATAGTATTGTTTATTATATTTAATATGATTCAATAGTGAAGAAAGCATGGGAAAAATAATCATACCTCTGATCGGTAGATAGATATTTTGTCAGTAGGATCTCGAAGATTTCTGTTTTCGATGAATTTTTATATGTAATGTTTATGAGAACGAATACCTTTTATCTATCAGTCAATATGGTAACACTTGTACAAGACTAGTTATTTCAAAAAATTTTTTCTTCTAGTCTTGATCAAATTTCTTTTAGATTCGTATGTAAACAGTTGATGTTTATCAGAGATTTGTCAGATTAATCCTATGATGACAAAATCCTTTTTGTTTTTCAATTAAAAAATGATTTTTTAGTCAATTTATTGTATTTGGTTCAAAAAGGATTACATAAAAATCTTATGATAATAAATTAAGAGAAGAGAGAAAGAAATCGTGGCATCAGTGTATAGTAATAGAAAAAACGAAGAACACCTGAGAATGCTTAGAAAGTAATTGCTTATTTTAAATCCTTTGTTAATCTTGAAACAAGAGTATACATAGTAACAATTTTGTTCGCTATTTTGAAGCATCTCTTGATGTCATTTTGTTCTCGACGAGTAAAAGTGGTTAACTCTTTATCTGTCTAAGATTATATGCAAATTTGATTTAGGTGTGAGATAATCCCAAGGAGCCAGTGAACCATCCAGTTATTTGTTTGATTCTAATCGAAAGATTGCAGTTCAGCGATTTTTGACAATATTACCACTGTCAGCTGCTAGTCCTATTTCAGTTTATATTGTATTGACAGTCTCTAATTGTCTCTGTGTCAGTGGTTACATTTCTGGCACGCTGATTGTTTCGTTACTTTTGCATTCCAATTATTGTTTCCTGCATTGCATACCAGAACATAATTCTTGCGCAATCTTGAATAGTCAAATGGCTGTCATTTTGATTTAACGACAACAAATGTAGAGTAAATGTTTTCATTACTAAAAAATAGGTGGAACAACGTATGTTCCATCATTCTCAAAGAGTTAAAGTAAAAACTACCTGTGAACTCACTATCATTTAATTCTCACGATGATATTTATCTAGTAACTACTACTGATTTTAATAGTACATCGGATTTGCCTATACTATGTCTTTTAATGAATCGATTTTGATTCCTTTCAAGCTTTATACTTTTGAACAATCAAAGTAATTATTATTGTAATGACATTCATAATTCGTATCAATATTCGTTCAATTAGATTTATTCTATAGATATTTACAAAACAATTGTCTCAATTTGAGAGTAATTATTAAAATAATCATTTACAATAGTCATTTTAAGTGATTAAACATTCGAATGAAGAATAATAGATAGTGAATGATAAACATTATCTAGATATAAGAAAGATTTACCTTAAATGATGAAAATATTGAAGATGGTTTTTCATGATTATTATCATTTATTGTCATTGATTCTCTAGATGTACTTCGTTTTATATCCATTGTCATTGCACGTGTTTTTGATTTAGTCTCATTCGTATTATTTGATGATGATGATGATGATGCATTCGAATGTAGTGCACGTAATTTTGGTGTAATAAGACGACGTTTTACTGAACCAAGTAATGAATTATCTGTATGACGTTCACATGATTTTGTTGGAGATAATATTTGTGTTTCTTCTTTTTGTTGTTGTTGTTCAACTTCACATTCATGTTTATATTGACTATGATTTAAAATAAACTTCATAAATGAACGATTATTATCATGTAATGTATGATATAAATTTTCAAATAAATTCATTTTTGTACGTTCCTATTCAAATAAATAATATATTCAATAAAAAATGAAATATTTTGTTTATTTATTTTTTTTCTTAATTTATACTTGATATTTTTGAAAAGTACTTGCTCGACATGAAGCCATTTCTGCATTTATTAATTTTGTTAATATCCATTGTTTAAATATTTGATCACAATGAAATGAATTTGAATGATTTACATATGGTCCAAATGATGGTACACTATCACGATTAATAACAGTTACTTTAAAACATGTACCATCATTATCTAATGGTGTTATAACAAGATAAACATGTAAAAAATGTGAAGCTATACATTCTGGATTAAATTTTGTTTCTTTTTCTTGAAAAATAATTGCAACAATATCATTACCAATATGACGTTTACGTTCAAGTTGTTGTCGTTCAATTTTTGAATGAGGTAATAATGTACTAACATGAAACATTATTTCATGATCATGAAATTGTTCATAAATTGATTCTGTTCCTGTATAATCAGATTTAACATCAAGACCACCACGAAATCTACAATACAATCAATTTTCTTTTTTTGTTTTTATATATCCTTCTACTCAAAATAAACTACACACTCTTTTTTTTTCAGTTATTTCTCCATTCTATTTTGATTATGTACTTATAATATAAAAATTGGACCGAATCGAAATAGAATGAAAAAAATATTTGTATACAGTTTATTTTGAATAAGGAGATATATGGAATGAACTTGATCATTTTTTTTTTGTTAAGAAAATATTTTACCCTTGGAAATCTTTTAGTTTAACACGATTACCAATTAAATTAAGAAATTTATCCATAGCAATACTATGTGTTTCATTACTAAATATATCTTCTTCAGTTGATTGATTATCACGTTGATATATGATACCAAATTTATGTTTATTAGATACATGTGATTCATCATATTTTATTAATAAATCATGAGTCTAAAATTAGAAAACGATAAAAATAGAATTCAATTTTTCTTGTCAATTTTACCCCATCACAGACCACTGGATCAAAATATTCAATATCAGTTAGAGCACATTGATCACATATTCGACGTAAAATATCTATAGAAGAAGATGATGATGGTATATCTAATAATGATTCAATTGATGTTCGTTGTCGAATTCTATGTATAAGAAAAAATGTGAAAATTCTTCATAATAAGTTAAATTCAATATATTACTAACCGAACTATTGCCATGACACATCGTGGTTTATTCTGATCATTTAAATGTCTATATGAAATAATAACAGGTCCATGACTATCACTAACGCCATACCAATTAAAATGTTCCTAGAAAAAAAATGTAATTGTTTTTTAAAGTATACATATAACAAATATTTTCTTTACTGCTGGTTCAAATTCTTGACGATAAATTAATGGTTTCTTATCGATTTCAAGCTGAGGTAAACATTCATCAAAACTAGTTCCATTATTTGTATGATTAAAAGGAAAATTTTCATAACACCATGTATATTCATTATTTGATTTTATATATGAATTTGGGGAAGAATTACCGGAATGATTATTTCCGGTATGAACTGTTCGTTGTGGTGATAATGATTCAACCATACTATTTGTACCAACATTAGTCGATGATTCAATTAAACCCTGAATAAATTATTATTTATTAAAAAATTTTTTTTTCTTTTTTTATTTACTAATCGATCAACTGTAGCAGCTGGTGTCGAAGATATATGCTATGAATAAGAATAATAAATCAATTAAAATTCAATACAAATTTCATTGAAGAAAACAAAAGAAAGGCAATATTAGTTTATTAAAATTCATACATAATAATATCGATTTCGTATAGAAGATAGTGGTGATAAATTTATCATTCGACGACTGAATATGGGCGATCTTGAAAATAATTTATTATCTGAATTTATCTTTAGATGAATTTTAGTAGTTAATGCTCGTTCTCGTCGTCGCATTTTAATTGATTTTCATAATAATATTCAATGTGAAAGAAAACAAAACGAAAAGGAGATAATGATCGATTCGCATGGAATGCGCTTGTTATTATTATTATTATTATTCGATAGAATAACAAACAACAATCGATGATAGTCAAGAGACAAAAGAGAAAAAAAAATTCTTTTTCTATCTTTATTTCGGGGGTGTAGAATAGAAGGCGGTGCGATGAGTTCTAGAGACGTGTGTTGCCTGTCTAATGATAAAAAATATCTGTTTGGCTTTCCCTTTTTTTTTTTTCTTTTTTTATCTTATACTGGAATATATCTATCTTCTTTTTTCTCTCATGTCTTTGTTCATCATCATCGATTGCTTTCTTCGTCTTTTTTTTCCTACATCTTTTTCTCATTGATGTAACATCAACAACTGCAAAAAAATATCTATACTAAGTAATAGACAAGGTCATGTAATGGAAATATCTTGCTGATTTTTTATTAGTATATTGGCATTAAAAAAAAAGCGAAAAGTTTGCTATGTTCTTTATGCATACCTGAAGTAGACTGAGTACACTATGCTTACGTGGCTGTATAAAATGAAAAATATTCATTATTCTTTTGTTTATTCTTATTAGTATTGATGAGTAAAAACAAAAAAAAAAGAAAAGTTTAATTGAAAATATTTACTCGAGTTTCATGAGTTGGTATTTGTGTTGTATTATTCATAGAGACTGAATCAGTTGCAGTACCCATAAGATTAGCTAGACTTGTACTAATCTAAACAAAAAATAAAACAAAAATAAAAAGGGATTTAGAAAAATGAATTCATTATTCTTTTGCTAAATCATAAAGCTCAAAGATAATTAAAGGTAATCTATTAATAATACAAACCATTGGTTTAACAAGTTGAAAGATAATAAAACTCATCGTTTTCTTCTCTTGAACGAATTTAATTTAACATGCAAGTGAGATTAGAATATAATAAGCTCTAGGCATATATATATGTATATATATACAAATACGAAAGAAAAAGAGAGAAAAAAAAAGAAAGAACAATGTTGATATGGTTGATATGATATGTCGCGTCGTATAAACCGATCATGAAACTGTTTAAATAATACTTTAGTCAATCAGACAACGATGATAATGAATGAAAGGATTTATTTGTCTCGATCATTTTTTAAATCACATTAAAATAAATGAATAGTCACAAGAATAATAGACTTTTTCTCACCTCTTTACTAGATAATTTGTATGAATTTGGCAATGATATATCATCATTTATATTTGATTGTACTTGAAATGAAGAATTAATTTCAGATATATTTGATGTTGTTGTTGGTATCGTATGAACACTATTCTTTTTATCTAATGATTTACGTGGTGGTATAGCAGGTGAAATATCATCATTTATTGAATGTGTTGAAGATCCAATATGGCGATTATATTTTCTATGTGATGCTGTTGATGATGATGGTGATTTTGCTGGTATTAAAAGAACTTTTGATGATTGATGGTTATTACTTTCGTATGTAGTAGATGATTCAGGTGTAGACGAACCAGATTCATTATGGTTCGTTATACGACCAGATTTTCGTCTAAATTAAATCAAAAATACAGATTTTCTTTTAATCATTAATGTAAAAATAAAAAGTGGATATTAATTTAATGAGAAATTAATCATATACAATGTTGAGTACAGATGTATAAAACTAATATAAAAATTACGATTACATACGTCCCTAATTTTGAGAAAGAAAATCATTAAAAAAACAGAACATGTCTTTTTTGTGTGGTATAATTCATATTTTCATCAATCAGTGGCATTTATTTTATTTTAATAAAATGAAGGACTTCTAGTGTAATGAATCAATTATATATATATATATATATTTTTTTTTTAAAATATACTTGAAACATCCCAAGAGAGAAACTTAATGATAAATATCTATATAGTCAAGATGGTATCAAATACATTCCAGTGTTTATTCTTAATAATGATCATCATCATCATATCCTGTTTCATTTCTTTGTATATATATATATATCTATTTGATGATAGAATTGTGAAAGAGATTCTATTTATTGATTGATAGCGATATTAATAAATAAATAAAAATAGAAACTAAATAGATCTATGTATAATGAAATCTTGTCAGTTTTACTATTAAAATTTTTTTTCTTGTCAAGAAGAAGGTTTGATTTGAAATTATACTATATACTCCTACTCTTCTACATACATAATGTCAATATAGAATAAATAAGAAATTAAAAATCACGAGATTATTTTATTCCTCCTTTACTTTTTAACATTCTATGTACGAAAAGAAATCAAGCAACATATGTTAAGATATGCAAACATGTATATTCGTAATCATACCTGAATAATAACATCTGTTTTCGAAGAGAAAGATCAATACTTAATCAACATATAAGTGTGAAAATATATGGAAGAAGAATTTTATTTTTTTGATTAATCAATACAGAGAACAAAAAAAAATCAAATGTTATCCTGAATAGAATTTAATCAAAAGAACACGTACCTGCGGCGAAGTAAATTTAACATTAATATAATCGTCTATTCTATAAAACTAGAAAAGCCAATGTCGATGTTATTGCATATTCACGCTATTTTTTTTTCTCATTTAAAATAAAATAGTTGATTATAAATGTTCGTTTTCCTGTTTTTTTCTGTACGATGATGCGTTGTCGTTGCACTACCTGATGATTCAACTAATTGCTATCGAACGAGGGTCTGGCAAAAATAATAAAAAAAAAACGTTTTATATATATGTGAATGCCAATGTCACTTGCATTCACTTTTTCTCTTATAAAATATCGTTGATCAACAACGTTCTCTTGCAGATTTTGCTTTTAAATATAAGCGAAAAAAAAAAGAACGGAAAAGAAAGTACAACAAGATGAAATCAATTCATATAAAAAAATCATACTTTCTTTTACTCTTCTATTCTCTATTAATTTTATGTTTTTCAAGTGTGCGGTAATAATTCAAGGTGATATCACCATGTCTATACTGTATAATTGTCATTGTTACCTATTAAGTATTAAAAAGAAAAAAAAAAAAAGAAAATCTATCTTAATGATTCATTCAATATTTTATGTCGAGTACATTAACGACAGAAATAAAAAAAAAAAGTCGTAAATGATAATAATTGTTATGTATTTAACAAATAACATATATCTTTAATATAAACTTAAGATACACATTGAATGATATCTAATTACACTTAAAACTTGTTAGTTACTATTTTTGCGTAGGTATAAAAATTTATCATGCAGACTAATTTTATTAATTTAATAAATATAATTATAATATTTCTTTTAAATGCTATTAAAAAAAAATTAATATATATATTTCTTTATTCTCTTTCAACTTAAATGCACTGAGTTTCTTTTTTTTTTTTTCTCTTGAATACACTTACCCTTCCTGCAACATTATAATTGTCAAGCACGTGTTGTGTTTTTCTTTTTTCTTTGTATGTCGGTTTTTTTTTGTTCTTTATTACTTATTTCCTCATTTAAAATGCAAACGTGCAATAGCAAGAACGAGAGTTAGAAAATCACATAGAATGACATCAACATCTTTTCTTTGTTGTTATGTCGTTCACAACAACATCACTTTTATTTATTAATAGATATACTAGTAGTCGATAGAAGAAGAAAGAAAAACCTTTACGATGGAAAACTATGTTGATACTATCGTCGTTCTTTTTTTTTTCTTCTTAGGCAAAAAAGCAGGAAATAAAATGTTTGAACAAACGAATGAGTGGTCGTTTACTATAGTCATATTATGAACGATCAAAATAAAAAAAATCATATATATATATAGGAAACAAAAAGAAAAGAAATGGCTTTTAGAAAAAAAAGACAAAGATGTCGCATATCTGTAAAAATTTGAAGAGAATTACATATATTGTAATTCTTAAAATAGATCAAGAACTCCTACATTTTATTACACTTTTAGAAATGATATAATTTTATGCTTTTTTTTTTGTTATTTACCTTACTAAAGCACATGAAGTCAAATTGCGTATTGAATGTCTAAAACCAGAAGATTTTGAACGATTCTTTCGAAATGGTGAATGTTGTTGTTGTTGTTGAAGTAGTCGTTCTTTATTTTGATTATTAATATCATGACTTCGAACATGTGTAACTGCTCTGTGTTGACTACATTCATTGTCTTCTTGATGAAAATCATGAGTAGTTTGTGATGATTGCATAATTATTTATCTTTTGTTTTTCTTCTGCACAAATAATCGTTATTTACAAAATTATCTTAAAGAAAATGAAATCACGATTTATAATAACAAATATATAACATTTTAACATCATTCATTATGAGCAAAAAACAAATATAAAAGGAGAGACAGAACACTACAAATGATAAAGAAAGAGAAAGGAAAAGAGACAGTAGGAACGCTTCGGTCTTGAAAACTTGAATACTATATACACTTAATGCATTCTTCCGCTTAGAAACGTTAACGTTCATTCTTCAATGACTTTTTTATGAATAAATATGTCGGTGATCAATAAAATGTTGAATGATGAGTCATAAAAGATGATTAAAGGAAAAAGACAAACATTGTTAAGTTAATTAAATTATTAATAATATAGAATATTTCAAGTTTGATTAATTGGAATGATATGAACACTTTACAAAAATAAAAAAAAGAAAAACTAGTATAACTAACATCAATTATATAGCAAGTAACAAAAAATCGATATAAATATACGAATGAAATTGTATGTAAATATATACATGCACAAAAAAAAATAGAAGAATATATATATATGCGACATTTCTCTATTTATTTTTATTTTTATTCAACTAATATTAGTCAGTTGATATATGATGATTAATTTTTTTCCCTATTCAATTCATCTTATAATTGCTCAGTTAGTATCTTTAGATATATACGATTGAGATTAGTAACTTTTTTTCTTATCATTTATTGAAGATAAAATCACCGCCTCCATTGTGATGAAGATAATAATGATAATTTAACAATGATTATATAAAAATAATAACATAGACTATACATTCACATGAATTACAGTATATATACCATCAAACTAATGAACGCATATGCAACAGTAAGAGAAAAAAAAAGGAAGAAATATATAGGTAATGTTTTATAGTAAGCAAAGACATAAAGAAAAAAAAAAGAAACAAAGATACAGAATTTGCTTGAATAATTCTTACAATTACTGGGCGTAATTTTTTTTATGCATTCATTATGTACTCACGTTTATAGATATGACGTCAATTTTCATTTAATCAAAAATGATTCGTATTGTTTCTATTTTTAATATTAATTATATTGTCTATTAAAATAATAGAATGTTCAGGATGTGTATAAAGAAAGCCAGTCTTTTTAATTGTTATATCGTTATATTCATGTTTTTTTTTTCTTTTACTAAAAAGTTGAATATATATATATATATGAAGAA